>MUZC01004518.1:81819-101637 GCA_002072015.1 Radix auricularia | reverse complement strand
TTTTTTGTTATCTAGTTTATAATAACTATGACATGTGAGACTATCTTTTTTGTTATCTAGTTTATAATAACTATGACATCTGAGACTATATTTTTTGTTATCTAGTTTATAATAACTATGACATGTGAGACTATATTTTTTATTCTTTTCATACAGGTTAAAAATCAACATCACCTTGTTCTGTTAATATATTGTCAGGTCTTTAGACAAAAATGTAATGATTGTCGGTGATGTTAAAATTTGCCATGAGATGATTCTAAAAAAACGATCAGTTTCCATGGCTGACAATTTAACCCACAAGGTCTTTAAAAAACCTCATCTTTTTGCTTTCCGGAGAGATAAAAGCCTCAAAGATCTACTTGTACAAAGTCACCTTCAAGCAATGATAGCACATTTTGGAACAAAAAATTGCAACGGTAACCGTAGCAATATTTGTTCATATGTGATTAAATTTGGCAAAATGTTTTTTTTCCATTTGAAACAATTCAAAATAAAAGATGGGTTCACTTGGACAAGTCACAACGTGATTTATGCAATAATTTTAGAGAGGTGTAATAAAATCTATTTGGGTGAGACAGGTCACAACGTGATTTATGCAATAATTTAAGAGAGGTGTAATAATAGAATCTAAGTGGGTGAGGCAGGTTACAACGTGATTTATGCAATAATTTTAGAGAGGTGGAATAATAGAATCTAAGTGGGTGAGGCAGGTTACAACGTGATTTATGCAATAATTTTAGAGAGGTTGAATAATAGAATCTAAGTGGGTGAGGCAGGTTACAACGTGATTTATGCAATAATTTTAGAGAGGTGGAATAATAGAATCTAAGTGGGTGAGGCAGGTTACAACGTGACTTATGCAATAATTTAAAAGAGGTGTAATAATAGAATCTAAGTGGGTGAGGCAGGTTACAACGTGACTTATGCAATAATTTTAGAGATGTGTAATAAAATCCAAGTGTGTGAGAAAGGTCTTCGTCTGGAGATCAGTTTAGAGAAAAGCTGTATAATAAATGGCCAGACTCATTGTCTTTTGTATAAATATTTTAACACAGTGTCGATTGTTATATCGGAGTAACTTTTTTTTATGTCAGCAAAAGTGCATTGATTTAATTGCTGTTCATTAGATCGATCAGAAAATTTGATACAATTTATTGCTCGGTGTCTAAATGCAAATTTTTAGCCACATAATATCATCATTTTTAACTTGTATTTTTTTCCACCCGCCAATGTCAAGACGTTAAAGTTAATATAAGAGATTTAATTAGACAACCAACAATTACAAAACCCGTAAAAAGAAACTTTAAATCCCATATTTATTAGAAGGATCTAAAATATTAATTACGTCTAATATAATACACACCGGGATAAAAACAATTACTGACTAAACTTGTCTGAACTCCACTTGCTGTAAAACGGCGGGGAGGGGGAGTGTGGTCAACAAAGGATGAAAAGAACTCCAGAGACATGTGGAAATAAACAATAGCAGACGGTGACATAGAAATATATAGAGATAAAAAAATGAGTATTAATTTATTTACTGTACATTTAATTGATCTAATCTTTTGATACAATTTCTTGCTAGGTGACACATGTATATGTGTAAAATTAAAGCTCTATAACATTACAACAGGTGGACCCTTTTTTCCTTTTTTTTTTTTGCGACCGCTCATCCTACCACGACAAGAGTGTGAAGGAAATATATGGGATTTAACAATGAAACCGACCACGATAAGATGGTGAAGGAAATATATGGGATTTAACTATGGCCCAACCAACCACGAAAAGATGGTGAAGGTAATATAAAGGATTTAACTATGGCCCAACCGACCATGACAAGAGGGTGAAGGTAATATAAGGGATTTAACTATGGCCCAACCTACCACGACAAGATGGTGAAGGTAATATAAGGGATTTAACTATGGCCCAACCTACCGCGACAAGATGGTGAAGGTATTATAAGGGATTTAACTATGGCCCAACCTACCGCGACAAGATGGTGAAGGTTTTATAAGGGATTTAACTATGGTCTTACCGACCACGACAAGAGGGTGAAGGTAATATAATAATAATAATAATAAAATGATGACTTATATAGCGCTGTATCCCAGCAAGGAGCCAGGCTCACAGCGCTTAACATGGAAACAAAAATACATATATAAATAAAAAGAAACATTCATAGCATATTAACTACATAAATAACAATACGGTATACTCAATACATCAGCTACGCTAATCAATTAAAGAAATATGGTTTTTTTATTTTTGAAAATAAATTTTAAAAAGATGTGTCTTAAGTGCAGTCTTAAACGACTTAGCAGTTTAAATGCTACGAATGTGTAATGGAAGAGCATACCATTGTTCGGCTGCACAAAAGGAGAATAACTTTTCGCCAAATGTTTTAGTTCTTATCTTAGGATCACAGAGAATGCGTGTATCCGCAGAGGAGCGTAGCTGACGACTTGGTGAGTAGACTGACAAATGTTCAGTAAGATATGAAGGGCATGAGTCAGAAAAGAAGTTGTGACACAGAACGGCCAGTTTGTAATCAATTCGGGCTTGTATAGGTAGCCAATGAAGAGAGTAAAGTAGCGGAGTAACATGGTCATGTTTTTTTGCCCTTAGATCTAATCTGGCAGCTGAATTTTGAACTCTCTGTAGTTTTTCATTGCATTGTTTTGGCGCCCCTGACAGAAGAGATTTGCAGTAATCCATACGAGCTAGAACATGAGAACAGACTAGAGCTTTTGTTGCACTGTCTGTTAAGTAATGACGGATTGAACTGATCTGACGAATGGCAGTATAGGCAGAGTGACAAATGTGATTGATGAAGTTGTTGATAGACATGTTGTCAGAAATAATGTAGCCAAGTTGTCAGAAATAATGTAGCCAAGATTCCTAGTCGATGTTGTGAACAGTATATCAGAACTAGCCACCTGAATAGAATTTGGAAGAATCAAAGTACTGCGGGATTTATTGTTACAGAATAGCATTGCTTCTGTCTTATTATCATTCAGCTTGAGCTTGCTTAGAGTCATCCAAGACTTTACCTCACCAATGCACTCCTGCATCAATTGGACAGTGAAGTCAATATCAGAGGGATCCGTGTGAGTGTAAAGTTGAGTATCATCTGCAAATGATTGGATTTAACTGAATGCTTGTCGAGCAGTAGAAGTAGTGGCCTTGAATACAGCACGAAAAGTACCGGACCCAAAACGGAGCCTTGAGGCACACCATAAACCAAGTCAGCTCTGTAAGACATACAGTCATCTACTGATACCACTTGTGATCTGTTAGATATGTATGATTGAAACCAAGCCAGAACTGAGCCAGAAATCCCAAAGTAATGTTGCATGGTTTTTACTAATGTTTGAAGGTCGACGTTGTCAAAAGCAGCACTAAGATCTAAGAGGACCAATATAGGAATTTGTCCACTGTCTAGTGCAAGTAGGAGATCATTTGTTACCTTTAACAGGGTGGTCTCTGTGCTGTGAGAAAATCTGTAGGCCGACTGATTGGGACTTAGAAGAGTGTTGTCATTAAGATGAGAAAAAAGTTGTTTTAAGACAATGTTTTCAATGACCTTAGACAGAAATGAAATATTTGATACTGGTCGATAGTTGTTTAAATTATTTTGATCTAACCCTTGCTTTTTCAGCAAGGTTTTTATAACAGCAGATTTACATACCATTGGAAAAGTACCAGATGTTAGACTCTCATTTACTATATGCGTTATTGTTCGGAGTAAAAGATCTAACGACTCAACAAATAATGGAGTGGGGATTGGATCAAGAGAACATGACGTTGGTTTAGATTTTAGAATAACAGCTTTGACCTCGTTTTCGGTAACAGGGTTGAACTTTTCAAAGAAAGAATTCACAGCAAAAGAGGAAGATACATTAGTTGGGGGTAAAATTTTTCTGTCAAGCTCAGCCCTAATGTCAGCAATTTGGTTTGTAAAAAAATTACAAAATATATCTGGTTGCTGATGCAACGGATATACAGAAGGAAGGGCCACAGCCTTACTATTCCCTCTTAGTTTATTGCATACATGAAAAAGCTGCCTAATAGTACTACTTGTGAGTATGTTACTACTATAGAACAAAGTTTTTGCTTGATGTACAATGTTAGTCACACGTCGCTTGGCCGTGGAATAAATTTGCTTGTGAACGATGAGTCTTGATATAAGGGATTTAACAATAAATTTATTTGAGGATTATTATTAGTTTGTGGTAATTAATTATTTTACAACATTTCTTGAGTCGCTGTAAAGCAAAGGTTCCTAAATTTTGTGATGTTACACTATGCAAGAAAAAAATGCAATTTTACCTTTTTGTTTATGTATACTTCTCTCAATAAATAATAATAATACGAGTTAAAAGTATGTAACTATAAATATTACTACTAATAAATACTTTAAATCAATGATATAATTATTTTACTTAATGTTAATAAAATTTAATCGATTAAAATGTCAAAGAATAATCTATTAAATTATCCTAATCTCCACAGCCCAAATTTACATATATTAAAAGTAATGGGCTACATTAGACCAAGAAGTAATAATATAGTTTTGCATATAAATTTAATCTTATTTGAATGTTCATATACTTTGAGATTACTAAAAAATTACATACTAAATAAGTAATGGCGAACTTATGGCACGCGTGCCACAGTAAGCACGGAGAGCTTTTTAAACTGGCATGTGACTAAATAAAAACTACCTTGTCCCCGTAAAAAAAAGTTTCTATTGAAAATAAACTAGTCTTTTATTCCAGTGCTTACAAAACATTTTAGTATGGATAATGAGCAAAATCTTTTCGTGTATCGACGTGGTAGGGACAATATCCCCGCATTGCCTACATCCCTAAAACATTTGACATGAATTCAGTTAGTTTGATGTTACACCTGGTAGCAACACGAGCCCACGTATGGCCTACATCCGTAAAACATTTGACAAGAATTCAGTTAGTTTAATGTTACACGTGGTAGCAACACGAGCCTCGCATGGCATACATCCCTAAAACATTTGAAATAATTTAAGTTAGTTTTAGGCTACATGTCATCTAAAAATCGTAGAAAAGAAATGTGACGTGTCTTTTATCGATTTATTTTAGACGTAGTCGATAACTACTTTATTTTACCAAACTTTGTTCTTCATTTCTAAGTGCTGGTACTATGAATTCTTTTATAACAATGTCGCTTGTGATTAAAAGATGTTAAAGTTTGAGCTGCAGTTTTAAAATATTATTTTAACAATACTAATCGTCAATTATTTCATCTGAGTATATTATTAACTATTTCAGTTTAGATTATGTTGATTTTATGACCATATTATTAACTGTCACAAGTTGCAGTGTGTAAAAAAAATAGAGACATTGTTATGGTTTCTTCGGATTTTGTTTTTAGCTGGTTGGGACTAAAATCATAGCAGTTGAATGTTATTGTAACACTAATTATATGGCGTAAAGGTATGCCACATTTATACACTTATAAAAATAGGGCAATCAACGTTATGCAGTTAAAAAGACAGATACTTAAAATAGCTTTACCTTAAGATATTAATTTTATAATTTACGTTAGTATCAATAAATGTAACAGTTAAAGTGACAAACAGTATAAAATAGAGACAAGATTAGGCTTTTTTTCGAAACTAGAGTTAACTAGTTGGGATGAAAATCATGGCATTTGAATTATATTGTATTCCTAGTTATAGGGATCGAGTTCAGTGGCATGCCACTGACATAACTGTGTTTTTGACACATTGTTTATCACTGTTACATACGTTATAATTACATATACATATAGGTTAAGCATTGTAAGTTAATTTTAAAGTTTACCTAAATATAAACAATAATAAAAATAATATGTTAATTTTAGTTAAATTCTCTTTGTTTCAACTTCCTTTTGAATTGCTAAGATATAACATATTTTTTTAAAAATTTAAACTAACACAAGTTTATAAAAATGTCAAACAGTATAATATTGTATATAAAATTTAAAATTTCATTAAAAAGGTTAAGTTTCGTTCCTTCTATCCTAACTTTTCTCAAGAACAACACAATGTTTATATATTTTTGTAACAGAACATTTTGGTGCAGCGATTACTGGCAATACACAATAATGCGCATCAGATGTTGCTATAAAATTTTATCACAAAAGAAAGATTTCTTCCTCATTTGTTTTGTGGCTTATTAGAGCAATGTACATTGGTAGTGTGGTGTGTTGTATGGTGGCTTATTAGAGTCATGTACATTGGTATTGTGGTGTAGTGTTTGGTGGCTTACCGTATATACTCGAGTATAAGCCGACCCGAGTATAAGCCGAGACCCCTAATTTTACCACAAAAAACTGGGTAAAAGTATTGACTCGAGTATAAGCCTATGGTGGTAAATGCGAAATGCAGCAGCTACTGATAGATTTAAAAAATAATAGATACCAATAAAATTACATTAAAACACATACTATTTATTTCAAAGAGAAACAGTAAATTAGCTCTTTATATATATTGTTATTAGCTAATCTCTATTCTTTTTCCGGTCTTATTCAAGAGCCTCACTATATTAATTTAATTAATTCTCACAATGACTATCAAGAGTTATTCCCCTTATTACATACAAGATTCAGCATAAACCCATGCACATATCAGGGCCACACACAGGAATGGTTCACCTGGCAGGCTGTGCTTTTTTTTAGATTATAGGGGCTCAGAAGGCGCGTAGAAGGACGTCCGCCTCGGTCTCTTCTCTCTGACATCACTGGTTGCTAGACGCCAATCAGCAGACGATCTAGCAACCAATAAAGGCGGGGCGGGCTGCAGTGACTAGATCAGCTTAGGCAGGCAAGCTGCAATGACTACAGGCTAATATCAGGCTGCAGAGCAGCGACATTTTCTGGGGTCATTTTTTTCACTCGAGTATAAGCCGAGGGGGTGCTTTTTCAGCACAGAAAATGTGCTGAAAAAGTCGGCTTATAATCGAGTATATACGGAATTAGAGTCATGTACATTGGTAGTGTGGTGTGTTGTTTGGTGGCTTATTAGAGTCATGTACATTGGTAGTGTGGTGTGTTGTTTGGTGGCTTATTGGAGGCATGTACATTGGTAGTGTGTTGTGTTGTTTGGTGGCTTATGAAAGTCATGTACATTGGTAGTGTGGTGTGTTGTTTGGTGGCTTATTGGAGGCATGTACATTGGTAGTGTGGTATGTTGTTTTGTGGCTTATTAGAGTCATGTACATAGGTAGTATGGTGTGTTGTATGGTGGCTTATTAGTGTCATGTACATAGGTAGTGTGGTGTGTTGAATGGTGGCTTATTAGAGCTATGTACATTGGTAGTGTGGTGTGTTGTATGGTGGCTTATTAGTGTCATGTACATAGGTAGTGTTGTGTGTTGTATGGTGGCTTATCAGAGCTATGTACATTGGTAGTGTGGTGTGTTGTATGGTGCATTATTAGAGCCATATACATTGGTAGTGTGGAGTTTGGTTGCTTATTAGAGACATGTACATTGGTAGTATTGTATTTGGTTGCTTATTAGAGTCATGTACATAGGTAGTGTGGTATGTTGTTTTGTGGCTTATTAGAGTCATGTACATTGGTAGTGTTGTATTTGGTTGCTTATTAGAGTCCAGTACATTGGTAGTGATGTATGTTGTTTTGTGGCTTATTAGAGTCATGTACATTGGTAGTGCGGTGTTTGGTGGCTTTTTAGAGTCATGTACATTGGTAATGTGGTATGTTGTTTTGTGGCTTATTAGAGTTATGTACATTGGTAATGTGGTGTGTTTTTTGGTACTTATTAGAGTCATGTACATTGGTCTTGTGTTATGTTGTTTGATGACTTATTAAATCAATTCGTAATGTGTTTTGTCTGACCAGAGATAACTGTTATGTCATTAGTACTATGTACTTGGTAGTCTGTTATAATTGGCCTCACAGACTGTGGGACCTTTCCCTGTACTTGGTAGCCTGTTGTATAATGACTTCACAGACTGTGGTGCCGCTACCTGTACTTGGTAGCCTGTTGTATAATTACCTCACAGACTGTGGGACCTTTCCCTGTACTTGGTAGCCTGTTGTATAATGACCTCACAGACTGTGGGACCTTTTGCTGTACTTGGTAGCCTGTTGTATATTGACTTCACAGACTGTTGCACCTTTAACTGTACTTGGTAGCCTGTTGTATATTGACCTCACAGACTGTGGCGCCTTTCCCTATACTTGGTAATCTGTTGTAATATGATCTCACAGACTGTGGCACCTTTCCCTGTACTTGGTAGCCTGTTGTATTATGATCTCACAGACTGTGGCGCCTTTCCCTGCACTTGGTAGCTTTTTGTATAATGACCTCACAGACTGTGGCACCTTTCCCTGTACTTGGTAGTCTATTGTATAATGACCTCACACACTGTGGCACCTTTCCCTGTACTTGGTAGCCTGTTGTATAATTACCTCACACACTGTGGCGCCGCCCCCTATTATTGGGCGCCAGGAGTCTCACAAGAATCATATTAATTGAGGTAAGACTTAATTAACCCATGACAACATATGCAGCTATTAAACTGTCCATCACAAATTAAAGAAAGATACGTATCTATCCATTTTAACAAGCATCTAGAACTAAACTATCCATCTCATAAAAAACCTAATACTAAAAACTTCCACTCCAAAGGACGACTAGTTCTAAATACCCATCAAACCAAATTGTGATTTGTATATGTAAAAGCAAAATGTTTTTTTTACTAATTTCAATAATTTTACATACTTAACTCAAATGTATTATTAAGCCAAAACGTAGAAATAACATTAGCATCATTGATAAAGATGCTTTAAAATTGTTAGACCTTAGTACTTTGTAAAAAAATATAAGACCAAAACACTGACGTAAACATAATAATATTTTCAACAAGCTGTATTTAGAATCCAAGACCTTGGCCCATTATGTTATTGTATTTAATATTTTATGAACTTTCGATCACTCCACCGACCATGAAGATTGTTGTCAGTAGTCAGTGTACCTTGCCTTTATATATAAATAATTATGTCTATGGAAATCTTTAAAAATTATATATTAAATAAAACATGTAAATAGCAAAACGAAAACACATAATCAAAGAAAATGCAAAACATAATCAGCTATTATTTAAATAAAACGAAATAAATCGTTTTACGTAATTAAATAAAGATTGTTTATTTCTTAATGTAACAAAAATTTAATTATGACGTCATTGTTTCTTGTAAAACATTCACTTATAGCCGGGATTTATCTTTATGAACTATTTCTTTCTAATAAGAACTAACCTGGAATATTAGAATTTAAAAAATATTAAAAAGATTCCTTACATCGATTTAACGCCTGCGATTTCATAAATGTGGGGTATTATGTGGACATTGGCGTATGGAACTACTGATAAACAAAATGAGCTTCATGGACGCCTTAGAAAAATTGTATTCCTTATTCTTCTAAAAGAAATACAAATATCTTTTCTAAAGATATCGATTTAAATATTTTTCTCTGCGTCTTTTTTTCTATCTTGGAATTATATCAATTAAAAAATGTAGCTTGGGTAGTGCTGTCTACTACATTAGATAATTAGACCATAGACATTAGTTAAAGTATTGAACTGATATTTTAATTAATAGCATGGGTAGTGTTGTCTACTACATTAGTAAACAAAATAAGGGGTAGGACTGCAATCAGGCTTATACAAAATTCAATGGAAAAGACGTAAACAAGGTATGTGTTAGCCTGACCGGACATAACAAAACAGCGAACGTTTCGGCAAAGAGCCTTTATCAACGAACATACAAGACACAAACAAAACGAAAATAAAAATAAAAAATGAGAAATGAAGGAACTTAGCTGCAGTTGAATCCGAAGTATCCAAAGAAAAAGTGAAACAGAGAGATGACAGAGCGATTATATATAGGAAAGCAGAGAGGGGGCGGGGCAACCGCCTAGGTGGATAAAGAAAAGACCATATTCATCCCATGTGGTGCAATTGTGCCGTGACTCTCTATTAATCTGTTTTCAATCTGGACTCTCGTGGGTGTGTTTGTGCACGAGACAATAGCAGTGACTGCCAGGTCCTTGACACCCATATGGTCGCGTCCATTGAAGTGACGGGAGACGGGACACTGTTTATCTTGTGTAATCGCCCTNTCAGAAACAGAGCTGATATGGTCAGCAAGGTCATGTGCAGCATGAGTAGGCAATGCGTGACAGCCAAGTGTGACAATGTTATATGTCCAGTCCTGGTCTAAAAAGGAGGCCCGGATGCCAAGATAGTTGATAGCCCGGTAGCGATCGGTCCATCCATCAAACATCAGGCAAAGTGAATTTACTCCAGCCACTTTAGTTTTGACTGCTGACCTGACAGCTTGGTAAAAATCATCCAGAGCTGTTCCAGCAAGTGTTACAGGTGCCGGTATGTTGAGAGAAGGGCAATTAATTTTGAAGAAGTCAACAAAACCATCCTTAGCCACATTTTCAAAGGTGAGCAAGTCTCTACAGAACCAGATAACCTCTTGTCAGTTCATGACTTGATTTTGCCTAACATTGACTGTTGTCTTCTCCATACTTACGGAAATATCCCAAAATTTTATTAGACTTTTCTTGACTTTGTACTGACACATCGTGCTTGACACTTAAGTGAAGATTCATATTGCCACTTTATGTTGTTGCGGCAAAATTGGTTACTTTTGAAATGTGACCCTTGTCACCCAATGACTGCTGAGCAGTGAGACACAGCTGACAATAAACTCGATCTTCGTCTACATTTCTCCCATCAGCAGAGAACAAAATTCAATGGAAAAGACGTAAACAAGGTATGGGTTAGCCTGACCGGACGTAACAAAACAGCGAACGTTTCGGCAAAGAGCCTTTATCAACGAACATACAAGACACAAACAAAACGAAAATAAAAATAAAAAATGAGAAATGAAGGAACTTAGCTGCAGTTGAATCCGAAGTATCCAAAGAAAAAGTGAAACAGAGAGATGACAGAGCGATTATATATAGGAAAGCAGAGAGGGGGCGGGGCAACCGCCTAGGTGGATAAAGAAAAAACCATATTCATCCCATGTGGTGCAATTGTGCCGTGAGTCTCTATTAATCTGTTTTCAATCTGGACTCTCGTGGGTGTGTTTGTGCACGAGACAATAGCAGTTACTGCCAGGTCCTTGACACCCATATGGTCGCGTCCATTGAAGTGACGGGAGACGGGACACTGTTTATCTTGTGTAATCGCCCTACTATGTTCAGACATTCGGCACGACAAAGATCTCCCGTCTCTCCTATGTATTTCAAAGGACAGCGCTTACACACAATGGTGTAGACAACGTTGCGGCTAGCGCAGGTAAAACCATACTTAATCATAAATAGCCCCTTAGGGAAGTTATCTGTTCGGCTTGCACAACAAAAGGACATGTCTGACACCGAGGTCTGCCGCTTGGTATGGTACCCACATGCTTGGGTGATGTTGTGAGGCGGGTGCGAACCAGAAGATCACGTAGGTTTCTGTCCCTCCTAAATACAATTAGGGGTGGGGTGGAGAAAATGTGGTTTGTCTCAGGGTCCGCAAGGAGGATAGTACGGTTCTTCATGAATATTTCTTTGACTTTGATGTTGTGTGGATGATAAGAAAGAACAAGCTTGCTCCTTTGGTTGGTATCACGGGTGCGTGGTAAAAATGCGTCGGCACGAGTGAAGTTTTTGACCCGCTGAAGCGCATGTTGAAGCGTGGCTTCAGGATATGAACTTTGTCTAAAAAACTCCACCATTTCTAAAGCCTTTTCCCAAAAGTCCTCCTGAGATTGACACAGTCTACGGAGTCGAAGAAGTTGAAAGAAGGGAATGGAGTCCTTACAAGTTTTGGGATGAGAGGAAGGGTAGAGAAGATAACAGTGGCTGTCTGTGGGTTTGAAGTAGGCTGAAGTGAGGAGGCAGTTTTGTTGGAGAGTTACAGTGATATCAAGAAAATTGACAGAGAGTTCAGAAATTTGGTAGGTGAACCTAAAAGATGGGTGGAAGGAGTAAACAAGTAAATAAAAGTGTCAAGTTCACTTCTCTCCATATTAGTCACCCCGATACCGTCATCTATATACCTCTTGTAGAATTCAGGGAGGCGACCAGTGTATTCCTGTTCCACTCTGTGTTCAAAGTGGCCCATAAACAAACAAGCATAGCTTGGTCCCATTTTTGTCCCCATAGCGACCCCACTGATTTGGTCAAAGAACTGGCCATTGAACTCAAACGAATTGAGGGTTAGAACTAAGTCAGCAAGCCGTAATAATGCGTGTGTGGGTATACTGGGGTGGGGTTGCCTGTCCAAAAAGTATTGCACAGCTAGAAGGTCATCATTGTGGGGAATAGATGTATAAAGGGAAGATACATCAAGGAGGAATAGATAATGTTTTGTGTCTGGATTGATCGTGAGTGACTCAAATGTCAGTAAGGCATGATTGGTATCTTTAATGTATGTAGGGAGTGATGCCACTAAGGGTTGGAAGATACCATCAAGGAATTCAGAAATGTGTTCAGTGGGACACGAACAAGCAGAGACAATGGGTCTACCAGGGTTGACATCCTTGTGAATTTTGGGAAGCAGATAGAAAGAAGGCTTTTCCAAGTCACTGTCAAAGATGTGCATCCTAGATGCTGATTTGGGGAGGGCGCATTCAGTGATCAACTCATGAATGGTTTTCTTGACAGTGGCGTTATATTTTAAGATGGGATCCGTAGTTCTTTTATGGTAGAACTGGGTATCGTCCAGTTGTCTCTGGACTTCTTTGATGTATAAATTCCTATCCCACACAACAACGACTCCACCTTTGTCTGCCTTTAATCTACTACATTAGATAATTAGACAATAGACATTAGATAAAGTATTGAACTGATATTTTAATGAAGATAGTTTTAGACAAAGATAGTGATGCCCATCGATTTATTTTATCTCGGTATGTGTGTATATATTCATTAAAAATAAATAAGATTTTAATAACATTCATCTCCTTCCTCTAAGAATTACCCATGTCCCCCCGTCCTATGGCGGATTAAGGGGGTGTTGACTGGGCTAATTACCCATGTCCTCCCTTCCTATGGCGGATTAAGAGGGGTGCTGACTGGGCTAATTACCCATATCCTCCCGTCCTATTGTGGATTAAGGGAGGTGCTGACTGGGCTAATTACCCATGTCCTCCCGTCCTATGGCGGATTAAGAGGGGTGCTGACTGGGCTAATTACCCATGTCCTCCCGTCCTATGGCGGATCAAGAGGGTGCTGACTGGGCTAATTACCCATGTCCTCCAGCCCTATGGCGGATTAAAGGGGGTGCTGGCTGGGCTAATTACCCATGTCCTCCATACCTATGGCGGATTAAGAGGGTGCTGACTGGGCTAATTACCCATGTCCTCCAGCCCTATGGCGGATTAAGGGTGGTGCTGACTGGGCTAAAGCCAGGGGCCCCCAATGATTTAAGAGGGCGAACTAAAAGAATTCCTTGCAAAGCTAGAGAATACGTCGCAGGCCTATGGCATGGAAATTAATGCAGAAAAGACCAAGGTTATGGCAAACAAGAATTTCACAAGTGAAATACGGATTAACAATCAAAAACTCGAGGAGGTCCCTACCTTCAAATACTTAGGGGCTGTAATATCAGATGAAGGCTCAAAGCCAGAAATTCTTGCCAGAGTGGCCCAAACAACTGCAGCACTAAGCAAACTGAAAAACATCTGGCAAAACAAGAAGCTCTCCCAGAGATCAAAGATTCGACTAAGAGTCAGGCTACACCAAGGAGGTTTCATTTACTGGAGATGGTGTCTGCTAACAAACAGTCGTCCTCGACTGAAGCCAGTGGGCGGAGCCTATCGCCATATTGCTGAACTCAAAACATTCCACCAGTTTTCATTAGGATACCAGTTTTCTCATTCTGGTAACGACGCCAATAAGCGTCGTATTTTGTCATCACGTTTTTTCTCTTAAGTCTCCTAAGGCCCTAGTTTATTTCTGGTGCTCTAGATATTCTAACGGGTCAATTATAGAGCGCTGTAATGTATGTAAAGTTATTTATGCGATCAGCTGATCGAGGCCTACTAAGGCTATATTATATATTCCTTAGTCTTAGCCTATATTAAATATATTATGCAAGATAAATAAATAGATTTGCAGAGCACTGCCTTATTAATACTACTATTAGTTAACTACTATACACAATTAAAAAGAACGTATAGTATTATTATTTACACTCATGTAATTATTCTTATGTTACTTAGTAATATAATCTAATTTTAATTGAAATTTATTTCTTTTGATTTTTATGTAATACGTAAAAATATGAAGTGTTTGTCAAATGTATATATTATATATCCCCATATTTGTAAACAAAAGACTAAGGCATGACTATCTATTACAAAAAATGAACAACAAATATTATATAAAAGGATCATAACACTATTAGTATTATTTATCGGCTGGGGTAATGCGTGTAACCCCTATAGCCGTGGCCTGTGACCGCTGCATCACTTGCCAACAGATCATCTCTCATGGTCTGTGGACGCAATTATCTTCTGCATAGAAGGAGCGTCTGTATATCTAAGATAAGATAAGATATATATATATATATATATTTATATATAACACAACAGATAAGTAAATAGAAAAAAGAAATGCCCAATGCAAACAAAATTTATATTTTCATTTATTAAGCAGCGTTTTATAANAAAAAAAAAAAACGAATACCATAATGAGATCATTATTTAAAATGAATATTAGCACCTCAATAATATGACTATTAATCTATCTACCATCCCATTCCAAAACCTGACAATTTTCTTTTAAGCAAAACAACAAAAATATCACTGACCAAACAACGTGGTGGTCGAGAGGTAGCGCTCTCGACTGTCATACTGATGGTCACAAGTTTGAATCCACAAGAAAGTGAGGATTTGTTCTCGGGGCCTGAGGAGCCCCTGAGACACCCAGCTCCGAATGGGTACCTACTAGACAATAGTTAGGCGGCTGGGGTAATGCGTGTAACCCCTATAGCCGTGGCCTGTGACCGCTGCATCACTTGCCAACAGATCATCTCTCATGGTCTGTGGACGCAATTATCTTCTGCATAGAAGGAGCGACTGTATATCTAAGATAAGATAAACTTTAAAGCTCCTGATATAGCAAAGCATTTGATCAAACAATGAAAATGGCTAGTGCAAAGCAATGTAAATTAGGCAAGAACAATACTGTCAATATTGCCTTAACACACATCTGCTGCTTCAAAATAATCAAAATACAACCTAAAATTGCACCATGATGCTAAAACCCAAATGAGATACATTAATACTTCAAAAACCATTGACCATACATTAACAACAACAAAAATACAATACACAGGGCTGGTATCGATTAATTAAAATTTAATAGTTAAATTTTGAATAATTACCAAATAATTAATCAATAATTTTGATTAAAGCTAAAATAAGATTGAGACGTTACCAACTGAAAATTGCAAAGAAAGTAACAAAAACAGGCAATTGACATTTTTTATTGTCAATGAATTTAAATTTTGTTATTGTTAATTAATAATAATAATAAAAAAATGATAATTTATGTAGCGCTGCATCCCAGCAAGGAGCCGGGCTCACAGCACTTAACATGGAGATACCAATACATATATTAATAAAAGAAACATTCATATCATACTAACTACATAAATGACAATACGTTATACATCAGCTACGTTAATCATTTAAAGAAATGTTGTTTCAGTAATTTTCAAAATAAATTTTGAAAAGATGTGTCTTAAGTGCAGTCTTGAATGACTTAGCAGTTAAAATACTACGGATGTGTAATGTTCAATTTTTTAATGTTATTTTTATTTTCCTTATAAAATATCAGCTTTATTTTAAAGTTTACACTTACATGTCTTTTTCAAAGGAGAAGTTTATAGGTAAATAAACCAAACTATTGTTAATAATTAATTATTTATTAACAAATCGTAAAAATTGTTTAAAATATTTTCTTTAAATTTGATCACTATTTTATCAACATGGAGGGAGATAAATTATTTGCCACTAAAAATTACTAGTTTTGTATGAATCTGTCTGCTCACAGCACCTTTTTTCACTTGATTTCTGATGGTGTATTGTTTTCCAGCATAGTGATAGCGTACTTGGAGATATTTCTCTGCGACTGCTTTGATTAGTAAAATTGCATGATTTTCAGTAGGCTCGCATTCAAGCATGTGTTCTGATAAATCAGTAAAAATTGGCTTGTGCAAATAAGATGACAACACAGCCTGAATCAATTGATGGCATGTTACTCTAGACGAAGATAAAGATGTAATGGTAACATTCCGTCTAAACAACTTCTCACTGGTCACACAAATATCAATAACATCCTTGGACGGAAAGATAAGCCCACCCTTGTTTTTCAGTTTAATCAATGAACACATTTTATTACTGCTGTTAATGTAGAAAGAACAGCAAGACATTTCTCACAATGAATAGAGTTATTCAATTTAAAAACAACAAACCCAGCTATGTATGCTACAATCTGTTCAGTGCATGTTGACAAGTGTGCTGGATTTGGGATATATGAATAATCGTGATCATCAAGAGCATTAAAATCAGGCTCTATAATACGACTCCTTGAAGCCGAAGCATTTAAAGCGACAACAGATGGTGGATCACTGTTCAATTGTTTAATGTATTCACTCGATGCCGTTAAAATAGGCACACACTCCAGTGGTAAGCAATTACCTCTCAGCACTTCTTGAAGGTCATTCTGTGTGAGCAGCTTGCGATATGCTGACATAAATTGACGGGCAGATGGATTATTGTTGCAGCCACCCAAGCGTCGAATTTTACCAAAAAATAATTCCAGGTGATCCTGGCTTACGTTAAAGGCACACAAGAAATTCATTCCAAAGCGTTTCGAAGCAATCAGTAAATCAAACAATAGCAACAAACTATCGATGCACATATAAAAGCCAATGAAGCCAGTTTTTCGACAAGAATCAAACATTAACCTGCCATTTGGCGATTCACGTAAACCAGCTATGTATGTCTTCGCCTTGCTCAAAAATGACCGCACCGTATCAATATTTGAGACGCTCAATGGACTATGAAAACCTTTACCTTTCAGGTTTCTTGAGGTCAATATGTCAAACAAGGAATTGAAAATACGGATAAACTTGATGGTTGGCTCACAACGTTCAAATCCTGGCACTTTTTCGTTGAAACAAAATTCAAGTGAAGATGCAACAGACTCACTGAGCAGTTGTGCTTCTAATCTCACATTCATTTTGCTTTTCTGCCACATGATGTGCTTTAACCGCAATTTGTTATTAAAATGCAATCCTTCATTTTCCTGAATAAAATGCAATTTCTCAATGTATTCCCATTTGATAAAATTACCATCACCATCAATTAGCGATTTTTTGTCCCCGAAAGTATTACGTACAAGCTTCAGCACGTGGCATGGATCTAAAAATACAACAATATTTAGATCAGTACTTGGGTGCTTAAAATAGCTTTTAAATTCATTATCTGTAGCATCAAGATTGCATCCAAGATTTTTTACCATGGCTAAATTGGATGCCGAACCATCAAAAGTCAAAGAAGCCACTGTAACACCAATATCATGAAGTCTTCTAATGCACTCTCGCACAAGATTAGCTCTCTCTATGGCACCTAATCCATCGTATAAAGAGTAGCCAACAGGCAACTTAAATGAACCATTGATGGCAACAACCATAAACGTTAGGCTCTCTTTTGCCAACGGCATTGTGTCATTATCTAACGATGTGCCGAGATCAATGTAACCTTGGTACTTTTCACCATCCCACTCTATTTGCTGCCTAATTGCGATCTCATCCATCATAAGAGCACAGACCATCTAACGTCCATCATTTAACATCATGCTGGCTTTACACTGCAAGGCATTAAAAGCATCCTTGGTAAAGCCTGAATTACCGTCAACACTCTGAAACCATTTTTTAATGGTACGTGGATGGGGCAAACATGTGTCAAACATCTTACGTACATAATTATATGCATGTGGTGAATACAGATGTAGAGTCAATGCAAAGCTTCTAAGTTCAGGTGAGTATTTAATGGGAAGTGCCTCACCAGATTTTTTTTGCAATTTGCCGTTTCAATAAATCAGGAACACATGAAGCACAGCTATCCAATACCTGCAAACTATCAGTTGACAGTAAATTATGCTTACGAAGGTCAGTAATTACTGCTGACAAAGTAGCATTTCGGCGGAGTAGTCGGCGTTTAGACTGCTGAAGGAGTTTAATTTTCTTTCGAGATGACTGCACTTGTGTCTGTGAGAAATCAAGTTTTCTTTTTAATTCGGCTTCCCTCGGAGTCCATGCCATTGGTTCAGGCTCAGCAATGTTATGTATAGATCTGTCTGCAGCTGATGTTGACGAAGTAGCATTTGCAGCAGACGTCGAAGATTCCGCTGAGACTGGAAATGAATCAGTAATGTGACGCAATTTTGGTGGCTTTCGAGAATTCTGTTTCTTCTGAAGATATCCTGGGAATGCATCAAACACAGACGGCACAGCATCATCCGGAATTCGTACGCAGGACAAGCTTGTCCGGTCAATGTCTTCTTCCTTAAAGTGCTTTGAACACAAAACAGCTGACAAAGACGGAACGAAGTTTTTGCGGTGAACTGCGTCGATCCATTTCTGTCGCCGGATTGGATCCTTTGGAAATCTGTATAAAAAATACATAAGATTATCTGATTGTAACCTAAAACCTGTTTGAGGAGGCATGATGCTTATTTTTAGGGTGTTTATTGCATAATAATAATATTATTANATATATATATACATATATATATATACATATATATATATATATACATATATATATATATTAGGGCTGTTATCGATTAAATTAAATTTAATCGTTAACTTTTGAAAAATTACCGATTAATTAATCGATAATTTTGTTAAGCTAAAAATAAAGATGTATGACGTCATTAAACTCAAAATTTCAAGGGAAGTTATAATAACGGGCAATTCATATTAGCATTAACTTATTTTTAAAACAGTTAGCACTGAAAACAAGTTAAATAAAGTATTAAAGTTGAGGCACTTGAATGAAAATTTCAAATTAATTTTATAAATATAAAAGTAATACAGCTGTATAGAAATTGTTTGACGATTAGTAAAAACATAAAGGTCATCTTTTTATCCCAAGTGGTTCGAAAGCTATGATTTTTTTCTAAGATCACATAATCTCTTTTTCACTTTTTCGTTTTCCTTCCTATTTTGTGCCATTTTAAGTATTTAATTTAATTAAATTTAAAACATGTACTATTGTTAGGGGATATATTTAAAAATAAGTAGAATCTAGTTCAATATAATGTCAATGAATTTAAATTTTGTTATTGTTAAATTTTAAATAGTTAAAAACAATGTTTTTAAAAAAATATCATTGTCCTTATAAAACAGGTTATTTTAAGGTATACACTCACAAGATACAACCAACGGAGAAGTTTTGTACGTAAATAATTATTGGTAAAATAAAAACGATTATTAATTATTTAAAAAAAAACAAAAACATTTTTTTCTATTTTCAATCACTTTTTATCGATTCAAATAATTTTAATCGATAAAATAATTTACCGATTAATCGAGAAATTAATCGGTAATTAATCGGTAATATACATATATATATGTATATACATATATATACATACATATATTTATATATATGTATATACATACATATATATATATATATACATATATATATATATACATTATACATATATATATACATATATATATATACAT
>MUZC01004518.1:52018-79004 GCA_002072015.1 Radix auricularia | reverse complement strand
GCCACCTTTTTCAATGTGGTGAAATCTTTTTACTCTTCTTGTAATTTACTTTAACGTTTATTATTAATTTTAAATTTTAATTAATTTATTATATTATTAATTTGTTCAAATTGAATTATTTTACTCACTGAGTACCCGTACCTATTTTTAAAAATTAAAAAAGCACTGTATATGCCATGCCTTTATTCGCAACAACAACAGTGTGAAGATAAGTTTTAAAAAAAAATTAAGACAAGACTAAGACTAAGACGACTAAGAAATGCCCAACAACAAAATGATATTACTTACCGATGCAGCGTTATCCCGTTTTCTTGTTGTCGCTGTGTACAACCGTAAGCCGAACAAGAGGGCTTTTATAACTTTTTTAAAATTACGCAGTGTTTTATAACTTTCAAAATATTACAATAATTTAACATACACACTACACAGCTTCCAATGTTTTGAGTTAGCTAAGATGGCTGCCGTGTGTTACATCCGGCTTCAGCCTAATGACGTCACGCCACCTCCAGTAAATGAAACCTCCTTGGGCTACACACACACTCGCACGTTCGATACATGTGTGGCTCCATCGAGCAAACGCACTATTTTATTAGCGAATGCAGATTTTAAAGGGGTAAACAAAAATCACGTGACTTGACTTTGCAGCTGATCAAAATTTTAATGGCCGCCACTTTCTTCTAGTCTAGTCGAATTAGTAAACATCAGTTCCTCTTAATTTACCCGAAAACAGAGATGAAACTGGATTATTCACAATGAAAACAAATCATCAGCATACCAAATAGTCTTTCAAATCTACTAATACCTACGCGACGGCTTCACTTTAAAGGACAACTTTTGAATCGGACAGATACTCTGATCATACTTGTGAACATAGTGCTCAGCAGACTACTACTACTACTACAACTTACTACTAGAAAAAGAAATACTTTATTACTGATCACTGATTAAAAAAGCAAGTTATCAAGACACTGCAAAATTATAAAGGTATGTTAATAATTATTATATTATTTAAAATTATAACTTAATTTGTAAAGAACACATATATATTATTATTATAAATATGTTATTGTTATGATTTCATGTGGTATTAATTATAAATGAATGGTAATTCTGAAGTTTTCACACGTATAGTAATTCAAAGTCGTCGGAAACAGTGTATACAGTATAGTATAGTGAATAATTATTATTTCACAGCAAGCAACATTTAATATTCGCTTGAGGAATTACGACAATTACGTGTTTAATTTATTAAATGCTTTATTGTATCTTGTATGTTAGCTCTTACAAATTACAGCGCTTATTTGTAAGTGTTATTAATGTTTAAGGCGCTTTTTAATTTTTTCAAAAATACTTAGATGAATTAAATAAAATGGGACACTAACGGGAGTATGTCTTTCCATCCAGAAAAGTCTCAACTGCTAAGAGTAACAAAGAAAAATAAAACAAATAAATTCAAAATATTTCATTTATATGATTCTTTGAAAAGATTTAACCCAAACTAAAGAAGCGAACTACTTTAGAAGTCATAATAAATGAGAAGAGGTCTTGGAATCCCCATGATGCCATGGGCCATGTCAATGAAGTTATTAAAAAATCAAACAAAATCTTAGGTTTTATAAGAAGAAACTTTTTACAAATGTAAAATGTAATAAAGATATAAAACTAAAATGCTACCTCACCCTGGTGAGACCTATACTAGAATATGCATCTTCTGTATGGGACCCATTTACCAAAGAAAATATTAATAGGCTAGAACAAATTCAAAAATGAGCTGCCATATTCATTAATGGAGAATATTCAAAACTGGCAAGAGTAACACCATTAGTTAAATCATTAAACCTTGAAACACGAGAGGATAGAATAACCAAGAATAAATTAGTAATTACACAATTAATTCTAATTTAGAAATACTACACAAAGATAATTAAATACAACCCTCATAAAGATAAAAACACCTTTCTTATTCCGTATGCAAGAACAAACACATACGATTACAAGTTGTTGTTCTTCCCATCCGGAATTCGGGCGTGAAAAGGGTTGCCTGAGAAACCAGGAAAGCCAACACTTTATCATCATTTAAAACTCTAGTAAGAATACAGGACTAAACACAAACCATAGAAATACATAGGACGCATAATCTTTTTACAGAAGGAGCGTCTGTAACATATAAGATAAGATAATAGTAAAAGCTAATGTGGTAACTGTAATTGTAATACAGCCATTGTGTTTATTTACTCACCCTACTTACAGGGTTGTCACAGTAAGATGCCAAATGAAATTTGTCTCACTAACAAACAAACAAAAGAAGAATCTAAGATCTAGTAACGAAATAAAAAGTGAAATTTTCTTTTGATCTTCTAAGAATACTAAAATAGATGAATAATATATTTTTCAAAATACCTCCATTCAGTAAACTTATTTTAGCAAGGCTAAAAAATATAGCTAGCAGAGTGTTTTATAAACAAAATTAATGTATTTGCCCAGATTAAAGAGCTGAAAAAGTACCTTCGACAATAATAAGCCTTTAAAATTAGCACTGTTTCAATCTAATTGCAAAAATACAACATATAAAATAATAAAGTATTTCATAAATTAAAAACCTAAGCTATCCCCAGAAAATTAAACTTTGTTATGAAATAATATACATTCATGCAGAAAATGCAAGATTAACATATTAATTATTAATATTTAAATAAAATATTATCAATATGGAATATATGAATTAATAACAATAACAACAAATAATTGTCTTGTTATTAATATTAAAACTGAAATTAATATGGTGATTTATATTAAAATACAAATAGCTCTTCTGAAAATATTTATGTAAATGATAAGGCTGTGGAAATTAACAATAAATAGCTCATTAAAAAGTTTGATCAAAAAAAAATTTAATTTAAATAAAAGAAAATATTTAACAATGATGGAAATATAACAATTTTCCAATATTTTGAATTATTGCATTAGAGCTGAATTACTGTTGTTTTGTTTTTAAAGATGAAACACTTACAGTGTTTTTTATTATAACTTACGTTGTTAACAACAACAAAAATGAATTTTTAAAATTATATTTAGGTATAGAGGAATAGAAATGGAAGGTGTTCTTTTTTCAAAGTTGAGATTCTTTGACATAATAGAATATGGTTGAAACCTGCCATCTGTGAATGTTGTACTGTGGCTTGGGCAAAAGAAACTCTTAATACCCTGGTAAGTATGTAATGTAATTTAATAATACATTTGATCTCTAAAATATGGTAAATGTTTAACACCTTGCTTTTGCAGTGTCCTTTATATACTTGTGAGTGTATAATATCCCTATATAGTCAGTAAAAAATTGAGGGGTCAATAATAGTTTAAGTAAGGTGACCAGACGTTCCAATTTAGGCGGGACAGTCTTGATATCAGACCTCATGTTCTATGGACCCTCGCTAGTTCAGACGGGATGCCCGTTTGTCCCGCATTTTTCAATACTTTATTTACTAAAATAAATACAATTAAGTTTATTGTCATTTGGGGTAAGAATGACTTAATATTTTTTAACTTCATTAAATATTCAAAATAGCGATAGTTTTATATAAATTTTAATTGCTTTATTGTTAGCAGAGCCGGTTGGTGCGTCCATTTCTGTGGTTATTGTTAGCTAAGCCGGTTGGTGCATCCATTTCTGTGGTTATTGTTAGCTAAGCCGGTTGGTGCATCCATTTCTGTGGTTATTGTTAGCTAAATCGGTTGGTTCATCCATTTCTGTGGTTATTGTTAGCTAAGCCGGTTGGTGCATCCATTTCTTGGTTATTTTTATTTTCCTCCTTGATACGGCTTTCAGGTGACTTGGCAAGAGCGATACGTAATGTGACCAGATGTCCTGATTCCAGACTTCATGTCCAGCTAAAGTCACCAGACTTCATGTCCTTCTAAAGTGACCAGACTTCATTTCCCACTAAAGTAATTAGACTTCATGTCCCACAAAAGTGACCAGACTTCATGTCTTGCTTAAGTTACCAGACGTCCCGATTTTTTGCTCCTGAAACTTTTGGAAGGGGGAATCCCGGTTCCCATCCCGCTTCAAACCATGGAAAATACGGTCACCTTAATCTAAGTGAGAACAGCAATAAAATAGTAAAATATAATATAAATTACTAAAACAATGTGTAAATTTCCACATATTTTTAAATTAGTAGCAACATGTCCTTTTTCAGTACTTAGTATTAATTTTTTTTTTCTTAAAGATATTTATCAATATGCAAATTGCTTTTCAGAAAGAAAATACTACATCCAACAGCGCTGGCTGTCATTTAGATGATGACAGCATGTTCCTATTTGATAACAAGTCACTCTACTAAATTAGCGGAGCAAAAGATTTTTTAAAATTAATTACATTATTTATAAAGAAAAAAATTCCTTACTACTATTCTTACTCATTTTTGTCCCTCTTGCTTATATTACATATCTAGGAGACTTTAATAAATTTTAGCTACAATACTACCACAAGACTGGTAATATAAATTAAACTATTTTTAAGTCATGGAATATCAAGAGATCATTTTAGTAGTTACCATGACTAGAAACTAGTTACCAACCATATTAAATTTATATCAATTAATGTTTTTTCTCCAATTTTAAGTAAATTAATAAGACCAAATAAAGTATTAATATCTAATAAATAAGCATTTTAACAAAAACTAAGCAGTTTGAAAGCAATAAAGTGTAGTTGGTGATTTAAAGTATAGTTGAAAAATTTGCAGATTTCAAAATGATTTTTTTAGCTGTTTATAAAAGTTATAACTAATAATTAAATTTACACAATACTTGTTCACCTGTAAATTCGGTATACATGTTAAATATTTTTATTTAATATTTAAATAGATATACATAATCACAATTACTTAAATTGAGCATCTTTATCTATGCACAAATGCAGTTGTAAAATGTATTTAATAATAAAGTTATGTGTCTTTCATTTAAATAATAATATCATGCATTTTTTTTCAAATAAATATAATACGTTTTTTTTTATAAGTTATATGAATACATCTTAAGATTAAATTTTAATGTTTGTTGTGTTTTTATTACATATAATATTTTTATAAGTAAATAAAATGAATAATGATTAAGCCATGTTGCCTTAAACTGTAATAAATTGCAATTTGTTTTTTTAAATTAATAAATAATACATCGCTTTTTTTTTCTTTCTTTTTTTTGTTTAATGAAATATTTATATTCAGTTCTGTTTACATGCATCATTCATATTACATAAAATTTTAAGTGCATATGAATCATTTTGGTCACAGTATTTTTCAAAAGATGTGTATAATACTGGTACAAATGCACATGAATTGCAGTTTTATAGAATTAGTAATTAGGACAGTTACATTGTCTTACAGTTTTAGTTAAATTTTTTAAAAAAAAATTTCAAAATATTTTTTTTTAAGGTATAGTTAACAGTTCTATATCTAATACTAATAGTAGTAGAAGTTTGCTTTTTATATTTTCTTTTCCTATTTAGGTTTTAAAAAGTGAAAAAAATGGTTTACTTGTTAAGAGCCTTTAAAAAGGATGATTCAAAGTAGTTCTAGATGTTAGTTTTTATTTGGATTGTTTTTTTACTTGTTCATGCACCAACTAGCAAAAGAAATGTTATTTTATTCATTAATCATAGCAATGCTATAAATAATTACAAACAGTAAGTTGAATGCATTGGCTTGACATAATGTAATCAGAGGCGTCACTTGTGAAAGGGGGGCTGTGTGGGTATGGACCACACCATGTGAACCATCACAGATGATCACACTAACTGTAAAATTCTGAATGTTTCCATTGTTTTGCATTGATATACTCATAGGCGGTCTATTGGGTAAGTTGTGAGGGGAGACACCATGAGCCAATGCACTGGGTGACACCAACCCTAGTGGTTGTCCAAAATAATGTCATGCACAAATCAAGAACCATACCATTTGTACAAAGACCCACCCATAGTCACATGTATCAAAAAAGGAAGACTACGCTGGGCAGGGCATGTTGAAAGGGTGCCAGAATATAGAGCAGCAAAAATCATTTACTGGCAAAAACCAGGAGGCAGACGACTCACTGGTCTCCCAAGACTGAGATGGATCGATGATGTGGAAATGGACCTACACCAGCTGGGGGTTCGAGCATAGAGAAAGAAAGCCATCAATCGATCTGAATTGAATGATCTGGTGGAGCAGGCCAGGGCCCTACATTGGCTGTAGCGCCACAGATGATGATGATGACCTAGGGAAAGAGGCCAAACTTTGGTAGGGAGGGGGCACATTTAAGATTTGTGATTACACATCAAATCGTGCCACTTTAAATAAAAGTTTAAAATGTATTTAATGCCTTTTGACATAGCTTCAATCCAGTTACGTTATAGGAGTGAAGCCTTTAAATTACAATAAAAACATAAGTGGCATAACAGGAATTTGAGACATACTAATTTTAAATAAAAAAGATTTGTTACTATGGGGTGGGGGTGCACGGCCAAGCTTTGTAATCTTTGGGTTAATTTTCCTATTTTGTGACGGTGGGCGGGTAATAAAATAGAGGGGAAAAGGATTATAAGCATTTATGTATGGAGAAAAAAGTAATGCAAATTTATTTTAGCTAATAACAATAAACTAAGTTTACGTAAAATTATATAAACCAAGTCTTCAAATATAATTCATAAATATAGTCAGATCTAAACTCTTTGCAAGGTTTTTATTTATCTATACTGTGTAAACGATCAAGGAGGTGCAAAAAATATTAAAACCTACCCTTATCTATTTTAAACGATCATTTTTATTAGTTCTACCAGGCCGGCTTTGGGCATAGGCAAACTAGGCAGCCGCCTAATGCCACTGATTAGTCTCATCATTAGCGGGGTCCTAGCACAATAATCTTTCCATATTCATTTTTAATTGTTCTATTACATTTAGGGCCACCAAATTCACTTCGTCTAGGGCCTCTCATTCACTTTGTCTAGGGCCTCCAATTCACTCAGGCCGGCCATGGTTCTACATTGATTTGGAATAACGAGATTTTTCGATTAATTTCTACAATTAATGACACATGTTCATAAAGCACGGTGGTTGAGAGGCAGCGCGCTGGCGTACCTATGGTTTCTGGTTCGAATCCATGTGAAGGCAATAGTTTATTCCCGTGGCCTACTGTGTCCCTGAGTCACCTAGCTCCGAATGGGTAGCTAACAGTAGTTAGGCGGTTGGGTAATGCGTGGAACCCTGGAATGCCGTGGCCTGTTAACGCTGCATCACTTGGCAACAGATCATTCGTCATGGTCTGTTGAAGCAATATCTTCTGTATTGGAGGAGCTTCTGTATAGATATGAATTTATAAAAAGACTCCATAGCCACTATGATATATAAAATGTAGGCTATATTTAAGCAGTGAACCTTTTCAATGTATTTTTCCACGATAATGAGTCAGGTTAATTTAGTTTTAAAATCTAAACATAAATTATATTCATACTTTTGCTACACACTACACATTCTCTTTCATTTCCATCTAATATTTAACATAAAATTTAACTCTTTAAATTTATTTAACCATATTTTATTCGTTTTAGTTTTATTTTTAAAAATCCTCTTTTAAATCCCGATTTATGCAATGTTTTTTTTACAAAATGTTTATAATGCAGGTTTACTTAGTAATTAATGGTGTTGTTGCAGATTTGTCATGTTTTTTTTAATAACAATATGTTGAAATATTGGTTGATTACGAGAAATTTTATCAATTAATAACACATCGTAGTCAATATAAACAATTATCTATTGATGAACTTTGAACTGTAATTTGTAATAATTTACCATGTGACATGGAGGTAACATAGTGCATTTGTTTGATGGAATGCTTGCGAGCATTTGACGTGTAGCCTGACTCTTATGAGACATAACTAGAATGTTGTGTTTTCGGATTGTTTTTCCTTGTGTTGTAATGAACATCCTGATAGTCTAGTTATGTTTTAAGTATGTTTGGTTTGGGGATTTTTAAATTAAAAAGCTTTACTAATATCTTTCGGTACATACATCTTGTCCCTAAAGGTGTGGGGGTGTTAACAGCACGTGTGACACCATCAAAAGTGGTGACACTAAAATGTTCAATTCTCTATTTCCATTGATATGGATCTGACAAACTTGGATTAATTCATCGTGAGTAAGTTCACTTTGAACAACCAATTAAAATATCTACGGCCACATAAAGAAAACTTAAAATTACTAGTCCTATGTCTACGGCCGCATAAAAAAAATTACTATATCTACGCCACATACAAAAATTAAACAAGAAATTTAACCCCCCAAAAATTTATATCTAGGACCGCAAAACTTTTGTAACTGAAAATAGAGATTTTATGATGGTAAACGCGATATTATAATGACGTTATCATAATGTATTGTAGGCAAAAACAGTGCTTTATTACAAACAAAAATATATCAGTTTATATTTTCTTATATTTCTACTATATTGAACATTGTCAAATAAACCTAACAGTGTTGTAACATCACGTCACTCACGTACAACATAAGGATATTTTTAAGTGGCATTAGTACACTGAGAACACAATAAATGAATAAGTGAAAAGCTGTTTTATTAACACTGACCCCCTCAGAAGTGGTTAGCCTCTCCGCGGCCTGGGGGATGAGTAAGGAAGCAGAAGTGGCTGCGACCTGAAACTAATAACCACGGCGCCATCGCCAAACATAAGCACCGGTCCCTATCGTAATAACGTTAGGACAGGCTAGACCTCACCGAGAGGTCCGGTGCGGGGTACAGGAGCAGGCCTATACCCAACATTGCCTGGCTAGGAATGCCGAAGAATGAAAGACTCTCTGGGCAAGGGGCGAAACGCAAACGAATCGCCCTAAATGAGTTGAAGATTTCTGCCTACTCCCTCTCTATAATAATGGTTCAATTTTCGAAAAAAGCAGGTCTTGGAATGGACCTTATAAACCCCCAAGTTCCAGCTAATGGTGGTATGCTGGCTGGGGAGGCTACCACCCCTCTGGGCGTGGTGATGCACGACAGGCCATGTCCCATCGGTCAACCGGCGACTGACCGTATTGGTAAGGGCGCGAAGGGCCGTCCAGAACAAGCCATGGTAGTTTTGCAATTGAATGTCTTTGGTATTAGGCAAAAGGCACACGAAGTAACTAAACTACTCCATGAAAGGAATGTGGATGTAGCATTATTCCAAGAAACGCTTCTAAAGGGTAAGCCGTTTCATATAACTGGTTACTCGCTATACCATTGCAAGTGCGACCGGCGATGCCGGGGCCTTGCCACAGAAGTCCGCAATGATGTAACGGTGGAGCTGCTGGAAGCCAAGTGCTACAGCAACACAGATACCCTAACTGTAAGGGTATTAAAAGGCGACGTTGGCCTTACGGTAACCAATGTATATAACACACCCAGGAACCCAATGACGCTTCAAATTGGGGAAGACGTCACGCTAAGTCGTACGATAATAGCAGGAGACTTCAATGCACAGGCTCCTGACTGGGGCTATACCGAACGGAACGCGTTAGGCTGATATATTGAGGATGTCTGTATTGGCACGAACCTGATCAGATTACAAAATGAGCACAGCGAACCGACGCTGCTGCATACGGGACACAGCACGGAGTCTCGCCCAGATCTAACGCTAATCTCAGCGGACCTAGAGTCCAGGCATAGGCTGGAAGTACTAAAAGAGGTTGGAAGCGACCACCTCCCAATACTGATCGAGTTTGTGCTTGGTACGGATAAACCTCGTTTTGATAGAAGGCATTGGCAGTTCCGCAAGGCGAATTGGTGGAGATACGGCTGGACGTTGCAGGAGACAACGTGGATAAAACCTACGAGAAGCTTATTGACACAATCCTCGGGGTGGCGAGACGGACGATCCCGAGGACAAACGGGAAACAGAAATTCAAGCCCTACTGGGACAGTAACCTGAACAATTTGGTAAAACGAAGAGCAAAAGCACGGAAAAAGGCTGCCAAGCTGAAGACGCCCGAAGCTCGTAGGGCGTACAACAGACTAACAGCCGAAGTCCGCGCTGCTGTCGAAAAGGCGAAGAAGGCCAAGTGGGTCAATACGTGCGAAAAACTCGATCTAGCAGATTGTAGAAAAGTTAGGCGGCTAATCGATGCACTGTCTGGTGCGGGCAAAGCTAAAAACTCCAACCCTTTGTCGACTTCAAAGGGCCAACAAGCAAGTGAAACTAAGCGCGCACGGGCGCTCAACAAACACTTTGCACAGGTGAATAAAAAAGGCACCACATCGGACTTTAGCCAAACTATCGACCAAATGCGAAAGGAGGGCACCAGGAGACAAAGCAGGGACCAACAAACTCGATGTTTTCGAAGCACCTTTCACGATGACAGAATTGCAAACCGCACTCAACAAATGCGAAACTGGTAAAGCACCAGGGCCAGACAGGGTTCACAATGAAATGCTCAAACATCTGGGCACGACAGGCCGAATAAAACTATTGAGTTTTATTAATCGAACCTGGACTACATGCACACTGCCGAAGCTGTAGAAAAATGCCATAATTACCCCAATACGTAAGGAAGGGAAGCCCGGCGAACACCCGTCCAGCTACCGGCCCATTTCCCTCACGTCGTGTGTGGGAAAGGTAGCGGAACGGTTAGTGAACGCACGGCTCTATTGGTACCTCGAGAAAACCAAAAGCATTCCGAATGCGCAGGGTGGGTTCCGCAAGGGACGCAACCCGATGGACCAAGCACTACGCTTAATTCAGACCATGACAAACGAACTCCAGATGAAGAACCACACAGTTGCTGTGTTCTTCGATCTAAAGCAAGCATACGATAAGGTGTGGCGTGGAGGGCTATTATACAAATTACAGCAGTTAGGTGTCACAGCTAAAATGTACGGCTGGGTAAAATCGTTCCTAACGGACAGAACGATCAAAACACGGCTTGGAGAAGCGCTATCCAGTGAGGCACGACTGGAAGACGGGCTCCCACAGGGCTCAGCGCTTAGCTGTACATTGTTCTTAGCCTACGTCCACGACCTACAAGGCATACTCGAGTCCCAGAATGCCATGTTTGCTGACGATCTGGTGATATTGAGTTCGGGAAAGGACGTCGCAACACTGCAGAACCGACTGCAGCATGATCTGAACCGTATTGAAAAGTACGCCAGTCAATGGCGCCTAGAGGTAAATACGGAAAAAACGGGCCACTCCATTTTCACTAATGGACGGAATGCTCTGAAGCATGAGGTGGTGCTTCAGATGTGCGGTAAGAGGCTAAATTGGGACCGGACGCCAACGTACTTGGGTATAAAGCTGGACCAAAAACTCCAGATGCATAATCATGTACGTGACTTATGCGCCAAAACCACAGCTAAATTGTCCCTGGTGAAGAAACTGGCTAGCACAAGTTGGGGAGCGGACGCAAGACTACTAAGAGCTCTCTATCTTGGTAGCGTGAGAAGTGCTATTGATTACAGCCTCCCGGTCCAGGCCTTTGCGAGCCGTACGGCTCTAGAGGGTTTGGACCGAATACAGAACCAAGCTCTACGGTTCGTATGTGGGGCGTTACGTACCACACCCACTGCTGCGTTAGAAATAATGTCAAACGTAGAACCCCTGACGATAAGGCGAGAAAATGCAATCATGACTACGGTGGAGCGATACCGTAGGTTGGAGCATGACGAACCCTGCTACCAACTGCAAGACCGTTGGGTTAAGAGGACAAGACTGAAGAGACCCTCCTTTATGGACGCGGTCCACGAACTTGAAGACTCATTCCCCCTAACCAAGCTCAGGGAACGAATCCAACTGGTCCCTTCTCGAGGACCACATGAAAGCCTTGACCCGCCTGATATACGTCTGACACTGGCAAATACCTCAGTGACACGGACCAGTCCCGTCGAGCTTCTGCGAGACGAGACTCTGCGAACAATCGAGGCCTATGGAGACAGCGTGGTAAAAGTCTTCACGGACGGCTCACGTTTAAGAGATGGCAAAAGTGGATACGGTGTACTAATTCAATACCCCCAACCTGGACTAGACAGCGTAGAGCTGTCAGGGCCGTGTGGATCTACGAACAGTAGTCACAAAGCCGAACTGGACGCGATACACAGGGGATTGAAGGAAGTACGCCGTCGTCTAGCTAAGAGAAAGAATTTCCCGACTGTCGTGGTCTTCACCGATTCTCGGTTTTCGCTCGAAACCTTGAGTCGAAGCTCTCTGGAGGCCAATATAGTAAGTGTCATTCTGACACAGTAGGTGACATCCTGGCACGAGGCGGCAAAGTGGTTCTGCAGTACACGGCTGGACACTGCGGTACGGCCCAATCAGACAGGGTCGACGCACTGGCCAGGGCAGGCGCAGCCCAGCCCCAACCTGATAAGCCCTTGACCCAACTGAGGGTCAAGTCGTGGCTAAAAGACCATTTCCGAGAGAAATGGCTTGAGGGCTGGAAGAATGGGAATACGGCCAGAAAGGTATACCAGAAACTGCCGCGACCGAGCAAAAGCGATGCCTGGTGGAAACGTGATCGTAGTAGTCAGTCTCTCATAACTAGAATGAGAACTGACCATTGTCCCATACTAAACTACCTATACAAGTTCGACACTAGAAGGGAACTGGCCTGTAGGTTGTGTGGCTACCCGGAGGAGACGGTGGCCCATGTGCTAGAGAGTTGCCCCGAGTTGGACGGGGCTTTGTTTGGTGAAGTGGCAACACCTGCAGAGGACTACCTCTATGGCGATGCCCGAATGTTGAGGCTCGCCTGCGAAAAATTGAACCGGGTTCTAAGAGCCTAACGGCTCAACCCAACAGAGAATGAACATCCATTAACACTGACCATGTAACTTAGAAGTCCTGTGTTCAGATAATAGTGGCTGCCTTACACTTGGATGTTCGCGGAATGTCCGGTCACTCGCTGGAGATCATCTGTCTTATTCCTTACACCAGATTGGTTTCTATCATCGAGCTCGATATTTGTCCATGAGATAATTCAATGAAAATAATGAAAATGACGCTTCAAACATGTTTGTGCTTTACAATAGCATTAGAGGATTTCTTGCTATTTCGCTTGGGATACTCCACAGCTATATTCATGTCTCCAGTAGATATTTCCTCTCCTTTTTTTCACAACCTGGGCGTTATTTTTTTTTAAAAATATTTTAATCATTACCATTTGGCCATACACCGGACCAATCTCAGTATCAACCAAATGTGGAGTAGCAACGAGTCTCATATTTTTAGATCTTGTCGACATCCTGAAAATTGTCTACGAATTCCAGCAATATTACTTTTAGGACGCCTGAAAAGAACGTAACAGGAATTTCATTTTTTCTTCTACGGTTACACAGAACAAAGCAAGACACGGCGAATGTGCGCATCATACGGTTTTGGTGCGCGTCAGTATTAGGGTCTCGTTGTATGGCCTGCCCTAATCAGCTACATCATACTGGTAGGTGACTTGGGGAACAAACTACATTTTGTTTTCTGCTACCTCCTCTGTGTTACGATCTCTTTGGAACGTTGCAAATTACTTTGAAGACTTCAAGGCTTAACTTCTCCTGGGAGACGCTGCAAGGTTACATCCCACTAATGGCCTCCATTTGTTAGGCTCCTGAGTTACTTTTAGGTTAATTGTCTCTAAGTACTTGCACTCCTGTTCTCCAACTGCACATACTTGGTTACATTTTAAACACCAATTCAACGACTCAAGAATCACTACAATATTTGTTTATTTCATTTCCTTCTTTGTTTACTATCATTCTCTACCTAAGGTTACATCTATCCGTCCGTGTGTGTGTCCGAAAGTCAATTGTCAATCAAATAGTACTTCCCATTGATAAGACGCGGGTAGGTGTGTTTGACGTATATCATTATGGTCAGTAACCCCCCCCCCCCTTTTTTTTTCCTCGTCGGCTCCTTTCATCTAACCTACAGCTCCCGTCTTTAAAGCCTCGTTCGCAGTTCCTATGTCCTTTGATTCCCAAGTTCGCACCTCTGGTCATCTGGACTCACCCGTTAGTCCAGCGGCGCCTCAAAGGCCAACTATATCTCTATCGCCCTAACCGCCCTAAATTCCCGACAATATGTATATGAGTGACAACCTGCCCTCATCAGTTAAAATGTATGTATATGAGTAAATACCTGCCCTAATCAGCTACAATGTATATATATGAGTGACAACTTTCCCATATTAGCTACAATGTATGTATATGAGAGACAACCTGCCCTCAGGAGCTACAATGTATGTATATGAAAGACAACTTGTCCTCATCAGCTACAATGTATGTATATGAGTGACAACCTGCCCTCAGGAGCTACAATGTATGTATATGAGTGACAACCTGCCCTCAGGAGCTACAATGTATGTATATGAGTGAGAATAACTGCAGATAGCGCTATAGCTGTCGGAGTTGCAATTACTCTCGCTATAACAATGGCTTTAAAGTGTACATGAATATTTAATATTTCATTTACAACTTTACATAATATAATAAAAAATCATGTTAAGCCTGGTCCCTATTGGAATTCAGGACGTGTTAGCGCATTTTCGTATTATGTATCAGTACTTATGTTAGATATCAGAATTATGTAGTTATCAGTAATTGTGTTTAGATTTTAGACATATTTTTATGAATTTTCTTGTGTAATGAATATACCTGACATTTTTTTATTTAAAAGTCATTTCTTTACATTAAAAAAAATAAATTATTTTCTCTTTAATCCAACTACAAGTTACCACAAATGATGACGTAAAACTCTCTAAACTTTTACACATATTTTAATGACGTCAAATAAAAAAAACACTAATTAATTCTTTTGCACGATTTCACACCACTCTTGAATGCTTGAAAAACTATGTATTCGACTTCCGGATATGGCGCCCGTTCCTTGTGCGAGTGTTAACTCTCGATTCGCAAAGTTTTTTGGTAGTTTTAACGGGGGTTTTTTTAACGGATCGAGTAACTGAGTGTTGATGCACCAAAGGCAGGTCAGGACATACAAAAAGCATATATACATCATGGGTCTAGGACTTATGGATCCTGTGATCATGGTGATGACAGACATACGGACAAAACGGGGGCAATAGCGATTTCGACATCTCGAAAATGCGCTAAAAATTGGAAATAATTAAGCGCCGCAGGTTATTATATTTAAACAGATTTCCAGGTCGCACTCTTCGTGCCTACGGCCGCATGCGGTTCTATGGCCACACTTTTCGTGCCTACGGCCGCATGCGATCCTATGGCCGCACATTTAGTGCTTACGCCTCCATGCGGTCCTTTGTTACACATGGTAGCAACAGAAGCCCGCATGGCCTACATCTCTAAAACATTTCACATCTATTCAGTAAGTTATTTGCTAAATGTCATCAAATAATTTTAGAAAAGAATTTTCACTTGTCTTTTATCGACTTTTTATCATCGTAGTCGATAACTAATTTACTTTACCAAACTTTGTTCTTCATTACTAAGTGCCCGTACTATGAATTCTTTTATAACAATGTCGCTTGTGATTTAAAGATGTCGAAAAATTTTTTTTTTTCAATTTGTAATCGTCAATTATTTCCTCTGAGTATATTAGTAACTATTTCAGTTTAGATTATGTTGATTTTATGTCTATATTATGAATCGATATAAACGGTTACTTAGAATAAAATAGAGACATTGTTATGGCTTATTCGGATTTTGTTTTTAACTGGTTGGGACTAAAATCATAGCAGTTAAACGTTATTGTATAATTAATTATAGGGCTTAAAGGTATGCCATATATATACACTTATAAAAATAGGCAATCAAATTTATGAAGTTAAAAAGACAGATATTTATAAAAGATTTACCCTAAGATATAATTTTATAATTTACATTCATATCAATAAATGTAACAGTTAAAGTGAGAAACAGTATAAAATAAAGACAAGATTAGGCTTTTTTCGAAACTAGTGTTAACAAGTTGGGACGAAAATCATGGCATTTGAATGTTATTGTATCCTTAATTATAGGGATCGAGTTCAGTGGCATGCCACTGACATAACTGTACCCGAGAGTGGTGCAGATGGAAACATACTTAAATACAGTTAAACATACATATATATTAATCATTGTAAGTCTACTTTAAAGTTTACGTAAGTATAAACCATGAAAAGGTCAATATGTTAATTTTATTTAAATTCCCTTTGTTTCAACTTCGTTTTATCATTGCTTTAAAAAAATAAATATAAAAAAATCTAAACTAGCACAAGATTATACAAATGTCAAATAGTATATTATTGTATATAAAATTTATAATTGAATTAAAAAGATTAAGTTTCGTGCCTTCTATCCTAACTTTTCTTAAGAACAAGAAAATGTTAACATATATTTGTATCGGAGCATTTTGGTGCAGCGAATACTGGCAATACACAATAATGCACATCAGATGTTACAATAAAATTATATCACAATATAAAGTGTTCTTCCTCTCTTTCAAATTATAGACACAATAACAACACCGACTAAGTTAAAAACATTGCTGTAGTACCATGACTTTTTGTATACAAATTGTGTCATCAAACAATGTAGAAGATAATAATCTTAAGTCTGGATGGCTAATTGTTCAATTACAGACGTCGTCATTTGGTATTTCTATTAACACCAGACTTCTCAGAAATTGGCTCATGTTTAAACAAAAATAATGTAATGCAAACAAGTATGTATATTCTAGGATAGCCAATTTATTTTAACTGACGTCTAATGTCTATAAATCAATGTATTCCAAACAATGATGTATATTCTAGGGTAGCTAAGTCATTTTAACTAACGTATAATGTCGATAAATCAATGTACTGCTAACAAGGGTGTATAGTCTAGTGTAGCCAAGTCATTTTAACTGACGTATTATGTCTATAAATCAGACACTAAATCACGTCTATAAATAACGTCCCTAAATCAAGTCAATAAATCTCATCAATAAATCACACTTAATGTACATGTACTGATTAAAATAACTTATCATATTGTGTAGAATTCGTTAGATAAATTATTATTAGTTTGTAAAAAACTTCAAATTTGACATAGGGAGTTATCTCTCTTATACTGTAACTATTTCTAAAGTAACGTCTAACTAAATATTTACACACTTCGGTTCTTTCGAATGAACAGGTATTATTTATGCATTACATGCTTCAAAATACGATAATTTTAAAGAATTTTGTTAATTACATCAAAGGTGACTGAGCCCCCTAATCAAAAACAAAGAAACTACAGCAAGTTGTTGAGTTTGTTGTTGGGTTTTCTCGTGTATAAGGAACATCCACCGGTCATCTTCAGTGTCTGAACTTACTCCTAGGACGTATGCAACCTACATCAGACCTCCAGGCATCTCTATCCTGGGCCAGTTTCTCCAGAATCTTCCATGTATGGCCAATTCTCTTGATGTTGCATCCTATTCTCGGCGCCAAGTGTTTTTTGGGCGGCCTTTGTTTCGTTTGCACTGTTGGTTTCATTTCAGGGCTTGCCTTATAATATTAGAAGCAGTTTTTTTAGTGTATGATCGATCCACCAACAACGCTTTTAAAGAATATCTTCCTCAATGCTCTTCGGTTTTATCCGCTCAACAATTCCCGGTTGCTGATTATGTCCGGCAAGTGAATTCTGAGAATCCTTTTTTGACCATTGTTTATGAAGGACTCGATTCTCGGCTGGTTAACAGCCGTTGTTCTCCAAGTCTCAACGATTCTGGTCAGGTTAACAGCCGTTGTTCTCCAAGTCTCAACGATTCTGGTCAGGTTAACAGCCGTTGTTCTCTATGTCTCAACGATTCTGGTCAGGTTAACAGCCGTTGTTCTCTATGTCTCAACGATTCTGGTCAGGTTAAAAGCCGTTGTTCTCTATGTCTCAATAATTCTGGTCAGGTTAACAGCCGTTGTTCTCTATGTCTCAATAATTCTGGTCAGGTTAACAGCCGTTGTTCTCTATGTCTCAATAATTCTGGGCAGGTTAACAGCCGTTGTTCTCTATGTCTCAACGATTCTGGTCAGGTTAACAGCCGTTGTTCTCTATGTCTCAACGATTCTGGTCAGGTTAACAGCCGTTGTTCTCCATTTCTCAATAATTCTGGGCAGGTTAACAGCCGTTGTTCTCTATGTCTCAACGATTCTGGTCAGGTTAACAGCCGTTGTTCTCCATGTCTCAGCGATTCTGGTCAGGTTAACAGCCGTTGTTCTCTATGTCTCAACGATTCTGGTCAGGTTAACAGCAGTTGTTCTCTATGTCTCAACGATTCTGGTCAGGTTAACAGCCGTTGTTCTCTATGTCTCAACGATTCTGGTCAGGTTAACAGTCGTTGTTCTCCATGTCTCAACGATTCTGGTCAGGTTAACAGCCGTTGTTCTCCATGTCTCAACGATTCTGGGCTGATTAACGACTGTTCTCCATGTCTCAACGATTCTGGGCTGGTTAACAGCCGTTGTTCTCCATGTCTCAACGATTCTGGGCAGGTTTACAGCCGTTGTTCTCCATGTCTCAAAGATTCTGGGCAGATTTACACCCATTGTTCTCCATGTCTCAACGATTCTGGTCAGGTTAAAAGCCGTTAATCTCCGTGTCTCAACGATTCTGGTCAGGTTAACAGCCGTTGTTCTCCATGTCTCAACGATTCTGGTCAGGTTAACAGCCGTTGTTCTAACAGCCGTTGTTCTCCATGTCTCAACGATTCTGGTCAGGTTAACAGCCGTTGTTCTCCATGTCTCGAATACATATAGCAGCGCTAGTTTAACCCTGTCATTTAAATTCCTTAATTTTAACTTGCTGTCTAAGTTGATTGAGAGATTAAAAAACAAATTACACAAACTATTTGTGTAAGAAAACATACATATAAGCTTTATTATCAAATAATACAAATAATGGTAAACGTTTCGGCTCATAGATCTATCTTAAAACATACTAGAGCCTATCTGGTAAAAAAACGAAAAGAAAACAAAAACAAAAACAAACAAGGACACAGAATATAGGAAAAAGGAGGAAATTCTAGAGTTGCTGGAAGGCGGCTCTTCCTTTTCCGATCCTTAATTTGACATTGGCAGTATGTTATTTGGTGTGTTTGGTGGCTTGTTAAAGATATGTAAATTGGCAGTATAATGTTTGGTGGCTTATTAGAGCGATGTATATTAAAAGTGTGGTGTGTTGTTTGGTGGCTTATTAGGACCATGTACATTGGTAGTGTGGTGTTTGGGGGCTTATTAGAGCAAGGTAGATTGGTAGTGTGGTATTTGGTGGCTTATTAGAGTCATGCACATTGTTATTTTGGTGTGTTGTCTGGTCTCTTATTAGAGCCATGTACATTGGTAGTGTGGTGTGTTGTTTGGTGGCTTATTAGAGCCATGTACATCACATGACTTAACAAGTCAATGATTATTCTAATTATCACTTTAAAAATCGTGTCAAAAATAACGTAATTAATCACGCCAACAATTATATTTAAATAAAAAAAATCAATACTGTCGATAAATCGTGTAGACAATCAAGTGAATTAATCACATTGAATATGTAATTACCTGCTAACTACAAATATTCCAGGTAAGTTTATCACAGAAAAAAATATATATTTCTGTAAATATAAACCAGATATAAAATAAAAACTTGAGGATTAGTGATGAACACAACAGCTGGTAAATATTTAAACTAGGGACTGACCTCTTAAGTCACATGATTACGTCATATTAATACAAGTCAGTAACATTGAATTTCCTTAAACGTAAGTTAAATGCTAATAATTTTGTCTTTTATAATCCAGAAAACTACCCCCTCCCCCTAAAAAAAGAAACTTATAGCAAAATACTCGTTAACAAACATTTAATACTAACACAACCATGTTTTTTTTTTTTTTTAAATTCTTTTCACATAAGTCACGTGACTTGTCAGCTTTCAGTTTCCCTTGGTGGCTTGTTGCCCTATTCTTACACAAAATGTATGTTCAGATGTCAGACAAAAGTTTGTTGTGATGTCATGTGGAGGGCTTTAACGCGATACAATTTGGTCTGGTGTCTGGACTTGGATCTCTGTTTGCCTAAAAGACTGCTCTACCGTTACATACAATAAGGTGACAGGAGGCTCAAATTATTGATATCAAATGCTGTAAGAGTTGTGTTACTCATGAAGAAGTCAATCAAAATGAATTAAATGAACATTTCTAATTATAGATATAGACATCTTGTCTTAAACTACCCATCTAAATAGACTTCTAATATTAAATTACCCATCTATATAGACATATAGAACTAAACTACCCATCTATATAGACATCTAGTACTAAAATACCAATCTATAAAAACATCTAGTACTAAACTACCCATCCATATAGACATCTATTACTACACCACCCATCTATATAAATATCTTGCCCAAAAAAACCGACTGTATAGACATCTAGTACTTAACTATCTATCTATATCAACATCTAATACTTAACTACCCAACTATATAGACATATAGTACTAAAATACCAACCTATATAGACATATAGTACTAAACTACCCATCTATATAGACATCTAGTACTAAACTACCCATCTAATTAGACATCTAGTACTAAACTACCCATCTATATAGACATCTAGTACTAAACTACCCATCTGTATAGTCATCTAGAAATAAACTAACCAGCTATATAGACATCTAGTACTAAAATACCCACGTATGTAGACATCTAGTACTAAACTACCCATCTGTATAGACATCTAGTACTAAACTACCAATCTATATAGACATTTAGTACTAAACTACCAATCTATATAGACATCTAGTACTAAACTACCCATTTATATAGACATATAATACTAGACTAACCATCTATATAGACATCGTGTTCTAAACTACCCATCTATATAGACATCTAGTACTAAATTACCCATCTATATAGACGTATAGTACTAAACTACCCATCTATATAGACATCTAGTACTAAACTACCCATCTCTATAGACAGCTAGTACTAAACTACCCATCTATATAGACATCTAGTACTAAACTACCAATCTCAACAGACTGCTTGTACTAAAATATTCCACAACAAAAGATGTCTAGTTATGTTTATGTGAACATATTTTTTTTTTCATTTGTTTTATGCAATTTGTTATCTTGTATTGACGATTAAATCTGTTTCCTTGAGTTTTTGTGTGGCATGTATCATCACAATCTTTTTAAAACTAATTACGAATTTAGAGGCTTTGTATATTACAATTTTGTTTCGTTAAATAGGCTAGGCAAATATAGCAATTTAATGCAACTTTCATTACAAGTACATGTTTAAGAAACATAAAACAAATTTTAAAAAATAGGAATGTCACTTTTATTTACATTTTATGTACATATTTTATTAGCATTAACATTGGATTTCCTATAAACTGCGCACCACAAAAAACCTTTTCTGACGTAGACCTATAGCATAAGATAACAAATAAAATGTGACAGAATTCGTACAGTACCTTAATTTATGGGCACATTGACTTAATATGTTTTAGAAAATAAAACTTATAATTTACAATAAAGTGTGACTAATTAGTATTATTGTGTTGCTTAAATGTATCACAGAATTTGACTGGATAATATTAAATTCGAAGAACAAATTTGCATCATTAATTCTTTAAATCTTGAAACATGGAGACTATGATATGTATTCATTGACTTTAATATATACGATTTTAAAACAATTTAATCAAAGACTAAAATAACGGCCAAATGCTTTAGACAATCTATTTTATCAAAGTGGCATGATGTGGCGATAAAGATGTGTTTCCTATACTTTGGTTCGTGGTTTATGGATAATCTAAAATGATTATAATAAATATCTTCTCGCCTACAAGGACATAACTTTAGTGATCTCACAATTGATGATAAAAAACAAGGATAGTGTAAAGTTAAACGAAATATAAGTTTATTTACATTATGTACATTGTATTGAGAAATAATCATTAATTAATATATATTAAATTTAACTGTCTTATTCAAGACTTACTCTAATTCTATACAATGAATTTTAAACTAATCCCAGTGTCCCATGATTAAGTGCTAAATAAAGCTTTTATCAATTACATATAACAATGACTTTCATCATTAGGCTTCTGCCCTTGTAACTAACGTTCAATTGTATGGTACTTAAAGTAAAATCCTCTCGTCCTTGCGAGGCGCTATAGTTGATACCTATGTTGACGTCCTTGAGGAGTAGTTCTGGTCCGTACTCGGTGGTGCTGAACCGCGTGTCAGGCTAACTCCACTGTTGAGTGATTGCAAACGACTTTGTGGTGCTGATCCTTGGAACATGCTGATCCCCTGTTGAGTGACGGTGTAAATAACTTCCTGCTGGACTTCACTGGAAACACAAGATAGTTCTCTTAAAGAGAATGAATATTCACTTATGTTTATAAGTGAATTCTGAAAACGAGGCGTTTTTAAGCTTCGATCAGCACGAGTGGGCTCGTGGATAATCGGCTTCGATCCTCACCTGGGAATGGCGGTTCGGCATCAGCCGGGTACGGGTATGTACACCGCTGGGTGTAGATGATCGGCATCAGCCGGGTACGGGTATGTACGCCACTTGATGTAGATGATCTATCCGGAATCGAGGATGACCGTCTCTAGACTTGTTTTGTGGCTGATCCTCAGGGCTTACCAGGGTGGTTTTGTCCTTGGCCTGATGGACACTGTTGCAATACTCTCATCTGACACCTGTTGTATACGATGAGTGAATCTTGGCTTTCCGGTAACCAGGGACCAGATTCTATGAAATAAGGTATAAACTTTAGTAGTTCATTCGTATTAAACTATTGGGTGTTCCTCATTTGACATCCGAGCCTTCAGAGCAAGGTGTCAAAGGGGAACAAAAGTATTCATAAGATAATACGAGAAAATGGTAAATAATACTTCAAATCATTGTTATTAAGATCGTATATTGCCCATTGTTAATAATTAAATAGCAAAAATCTCAACTTTCATATATATATTATATATGCATCACTGATGCAAAAATATTGAACAATAGTTAATCTTTTAATTGAATGAATCCATTGATAATTGTGAACTGTTGTCGTATTATATGCAACGATAATAAAATACAGAACACCTAATTGCATTATTATTGTTATTTAACCCATTCAAATAAATTAAACAGATCATAACTGATTAAGCATTTAAATATTAAATTATTCATTTGGCATATAATAATATTATTACAGTGTATTTAGTCGATAATTGAGGTCGTTCTTACTTTATTTGGATTTCGGAATGTTTAGTTCCTTGATGATTACAATCTGAGTAAATACACATCAATTGATTCCATCACCTCAATAGGAGAATATGGAAAATGGTCCTTCGCTCACATTCCCTAGATGACGTGTTTCAATAAATTTGCGTTTATTGGATGATCAAACATCAACAGTTAATATACGTATTCAATAGGGTGATAACAAAAAAATTTTTTTAATGAAACCACTTGCAATCGAGGAAACTTTATGTGTAATTTAAGAATATCAATTGCATTTTTGATTATTCTTCAAAAAAATTCCCCCCACCTTTTAGAAAATAAAAGTGATTTTTTTTTTTTTTAAAAATTAAAAAATACATTTTTTTTTTCCAAAAAGAACATTTGTTAAAAGCAAAAGTGGAACAACTAAACCTAACAACTAAGCAACATCTGTTAACCAATGAGAAATAGAGTAGTAAAAAATGTATAAGAAATTTTTAAAACATATTTTTTGCCTATGAACTTCAGATTTAAAAATTCAGCTTTTCGCGAGTTCGCATTAAGTTCCTCCGTCATTTTTACATCACGTTCAGCAATTTGGTTTGATCTGGGAATGTCAATAAATGTTTCTTTGACTGACCAATGTGTGTTTAAAACACTGAAATACGCGTTATTGTAGTGTTGCGAATGGAACCAAGCATTTGTCCATTCGTAGCAGATGAAGTCGCATGCTAGAGCAATGATGCAGCGCCACTCTGGTATAAGAAAAATTGCAATAACAACATATATTGCACTTGAGTTCTATCTTCCCTGGTGTAAATTTGGGAGTTTCTTCCAGCTGATTCTAGGCCAACTTGGAGTTGTTTTGTAATGACGATAAGCCTGACATAGTTTATATAAGAACTTAAAATCATCTTGTCATACAGTTTTCTCGCCTGCCTTAACATCATCTGTCACAACGAGGCATATGAAGAGAGACATATGTTTATGTTAATTTGTAAATAAATGAATTGTTAAGTCCTGGTTTGCTTGTTGGCTCTTGAATAAGAAAATTCATTATATGCTTCAGAAGGAGGTCGAGTACATAGTGATGACATCATCCTGTTTAAGCTTTACAATCCCATGCAATGGACCAGTATTTACTGCGATAGTGTCGCAGATTATCATGCAAATATTATCCCAAACATCATTTTCATCAATTAGCTGATGTAGTTCCTTGCAATCTTTTACCATCAAACTGGAGACAATAGGGATCTTTGCTTTGATGTTTTTTAGCAATTTTTATTTTCCTTTTCTGACCTTCAGAGATTATTCGTTTCCATACACCCGGCTGACTTGGAACCAGCACATTATGACCCTGTTCAGCAATGGTTGCAAGAACGTCATGTGCTTCTGTGTAGAAATGGTGGTCTTTCTGTACTAGTAAACTCGCAGTTTGTTATGCTTGCTCTTTGGTATTTCGGTTAGCGTTCAGGATACGATGACGTGGAAGAAGAGGTTGGCAACTTGGCTAAGTAAGCAGAGGTTTACTAATCCGAAGATTCTGAGACAGTTTTATGTGTGTGTGTGGGTTGTGATTGAGAAGAGCTGGCTTGAGCTTGAGGTTTTGATAGTTGGATTACTTTTTTTGGGTAGATGGATGCCAAGGGGGCTTGTTTGACTATTGAATAAACAACCTTTCCTCTACTCGTAACCTGCCTCTGGTAGAGTTCTTTATCCTCTGTGCTTTTCTATTCTCCATTAACGATGGTGACGTTAAATTAATGAGAAATTTTGCAGTAAATTTATGAGAAGGTTTCTTTTTGTTTTTGTCATATAGATCAGTCAGCCTATTGAGTTTTCTTCTGATCAGTGCGCTGGATAATAGTGGAAAGTCTAAAATTTCCCTCCAGTGCAATTCTGTATTCGTAATCATAATTTTTATTTGATCCAGTCGCGTTCCTTTCTTTTCAACAGAAAAGTGAAGTTTCCAAGAAGTTGAAAGTTTGTCGGCATACGTGTGAGGTTGTTTAGCTTATCACAAATGGAATCGTCGGATTCATTTTCTGTTTAGAAGATGGGGGTAGATTCTTCCTGTAAATACTCCTGTTTGATTTTACACTAGCTTTAATTTTTATATGACATTTTATTATGGTTTAAAAGTTTTAAAATATATTGCAATTGTTTCCTCTCGGTAAGACTTGCAATCTTGCACTGAAAACTGGATAGTCATCAAAAATATTTCATCATGTTGTAAAGTATTCCAGTATAATATATCATCCTGACTTTATCTTTAAGGATAATAATGGTTTTTTTACGTATCCAAAAGACCATATAGAGTTTATTACTATTTTTATCTGTAGTTTATTTTGATTATTTTTACCCAAAAAAAACTATAACGAAGTCACATCTTAATTTATTAAAAAGACAAATAAACCTGTAAAAACCACCACACTTGGCGAATTGAGGAATAACACTAGCAAAAGCTAATACCGCCCCTTCCGAAAATTAACTAAAGCTTCTCTCACTAAATGAAGAGTTTCTACATTCTATGATTTCATTACAAAAACGAGCGCTATCAAGGCGCGCTTCACCGCGGGCATTACCGCTAGTCAAACAGCGCTGAGTGACCAAAAGAAAATGAAGAGGAGGGGGAACTTTTTTCAATTAAAAAAAAAAATTAATGTTCCTACTGTTATCTGCATACAATTGTTCCTCGAATGTAAGGGGTTTCATATTCGTTAAGAAAAAAAATGAAAATAGTTATCACCCTAATGCCCACTATTGAACCGGTTCCTTCCAGAAAATGCATTTGTAAAATTTGTTATCTATGTAGTTTTCTTATTTACGTACTATACGAAGACACCTAAATTCAACCTACTTTCATTTATATTGACAAAAGTGACAATAATCTTAATCAACATGACTTGACTGTATCAAGTATCCTTTCTGTCAAATTTAAAATTAATGCCTTAAAAACTGAGTTCATAAGAAAGTTGTTTTGTGCTCCTCTCGAATTGTGATGTCGAGAATTTGATGCATTCAATAAAGTTAGTGAATACTTTTGACTAATTTTAAATGGACACATTTATTATTATATTTAGAATGGCCAGAGGCGTTTGACCAAAAACCAATAGAAAAACTATAGCAAACTTAAAACTTAAAAATGGATATTCGGTGTCGTTTTGACTTAAAATATTAACAAATAATCCTATTCAGATCTTTTTAGACACTTGTCCTGTTTGTAAAACTCACCAGTAGCAGTTTCGGGGAGGGGGGGCATAACCGACCAAAAAAAAAGTTCGCAGACTCCTGCCGCGAGTGAACCAAACGAAAAACTGCGGCTACATCACAAAAGCTTTGATGTCAACATNGGGGGGGGGGGGGGGGGGGGGGTATAACCGACAAAAAAATGTTAGCCGACTCCTGCCGAGAGTGAACCAAACGAAAAACTGCCGTTACATCACAAAAGCTTTGATGTCAACATCAAACGACGCAGGGTCACAATTTCGTATGTTCTCTTGTGAATTCTCAAACTTAAGAATTATAATTATATTTAATTTTCGTGTCTTGTTAACTTACGCCAACCGGCGTCTGATAGGCTATTGACCGGCACTTTGAGAAGCATTGAATAAAAAAAAAGTCATTAAATAAATTTTAAGTGACGAAACATTTCAGTGGAAGCTTTATTTAAGTTACCCTTTCGATGTGACGTCACATTATTTCAACCCCCTCCCTCCCCCACGTCACGCATCGTCACAAAAGTGTGACCCCCCCCCCCCCCCCCCCCCCCCCCCCC
>MUZC01004518.1:34940-46520 GCA_002072015.1 Radix auricularia | reverse complement strand
CAGCTAGAGGGAATGTGATGATGGTAGCTAGAGGGAATGTGATGATGACAGCTAGAGGGAATGTGATGATGACAGCTAGAGGGAAAGTGATGATAGCTAGAGGGAATGTGATGATGATAGCTAGAGGGAATGTGATGATGATGATAGCTAGAGGGAATGTGATGATAGCTAGCTAGAGGGAATGTGATGATAGCTAGCTAGAGGGAATGTGATGATAGCTAGAGGGAATGTGATGATAGCTAGAGGGAATGTGATGATAGCTAGAGGGAATGTGATGATGGTAGCTAGAGGGAATGTGATGATGGTAGCTAGAGGGAATGTGATGATGGTAGCTAGAGGGAATGTAATGATGGTAGCTAGAGGGAATGTGATGATGATAGCTACAGGGAATGTGATGATGATAGCTAGAGGGAATGTGATGATGATAGCTAGAGGGAATGTGATGATAGCTAGAGGGAATGTGATGATGATAGCTAGAGGGAATGTGATGATGACAGCTAGAGGGAATGTGATGATTACAGTTAGAGGGAATGTGATGATGACAGCTAGAGGGAATTTGATGACAGCTAGAGGGAATGTGATGACAGCTAGAGGGAATGTGATGACAGCTAGAGAGAATGTGATGATAGCTAGAGGGAATGTGATGATGATAGCTAGAGGGAATGTGATGATAGCTAGAGGGAATGTGATGATGATAGCTAGAGGGAATGTGATGATGATAGCTAGAGGGAATGTGATGATAGCTAGAGGGAATTCAGGGCGAAACAAGTATCAACATGTTGGAAGTAAAATAACTGACTTGTTCAACGTCTGCCCACATGTTACAGCTGGGTAGTCTGGAGTACGTATGCACAGATGACCTCATGCTTGTGTTTGATGATAGAGTGGACACACCATCAACATCATCAGTCCTGCTTTTATCCTGCTGGTTGGGCAGCTCTAGTGACTCCAGGGGTTCCTCTAGGAGATTTCTTGTTGTCAGACTGTCCAGGACGTACCTGAGAAGACATTTATAAGAATTTTAGTATTTAAATTCTTAATTTGCCTTTAGCATAACTATTTTAAATAAAGTGGATCTTAAATGAAAACTTAATTTTTTTTAACATTTTTAAACACATTTAAACACTCATCGATTGTAAAATTTGTTGATAACAGAATTATTTGTTACAATATAGGATTAGACAACGTTACTGCAAGGGGATTTAAACAGCTCTGCCCTATCAGCCTTAAGAAAAAAACAAGTCTTACCAAAACAAACCTTTATTGTTTTTGATTCTGATAGTTGTAGCAACTTAGCAGATAACATGCTCATAAGGTCGGTTCATTTAACCATTGTCTTATATCACCAGCTGCTAGTCAGGGTAGAAAGTTAAGCCTGGCAGCACTCATTGGCGTGTCAGGGTTTCAAGAACCAGAGCTATTTCTCTGTAGAATTTTTAAACTCAGAAAATTTTCCTTAGGATACAAGATATAAATATATGAAACAAAAGCAAATCAATTTTCCCACTAGTTTGCTGTCTTACCTGTGACTCCCGTCATCATCTCTATAAACATAGAGGCAGTCTTGAAGAGAGTCCATCACGGTTTCTTCATTGACTTCAATCTTTGTTTCTTTACACTGATTCTTTGCCCATTTATCTGCCACGTCCCTTTTTACAGACTCGTCGATATCTAGACCAGGTAAAGTGAGGACCTGTCAAATATTATGAGGGATAAATATCAAGTTATTTGTTTCTAAACATTAGTCATAAAGTGTAAACAAAAAATGGTTTGATGTCAATTATAATTACAGTTTTTAAAATCAGTTTTAAAATCTGTAATTTTTTTTCACTTCTTTAGTCAGTCTAAATCTAGATAGAAAACAAAACAAAATGTCTCTTCTACAGAAACAGACTTCAAAATTTTGTTCAAGGCAGATAAAAATATTATCAATGTTTTTAAATGAAATTTTCTACACAAAGATAAGTGACTAAACTCCAGAACTTCAACAAATTACTATTATACCACCTTGTAATCCTTATGTGGCATGTGATAAGCTAATTAATTAACTTCAACAAAATATTGAATGCTGTTGGCTTACATCATTTAAAAGATCCCTGGGTAACAAGTTCATGCCAACAGTTTTAAACACATCCTCACAATTCTTTCTGATGAAACTCAAGATGGTCTTCTCTTCGTCAAGGTAACCGTAGGTACGAGTTTCATTCAGAAGATAGCAGGCATTGTTGATCTGAAAAATGTTAGCAAAACATTTTTATAATTGTTTCAATGTAAAGAACTAAATTAACACAGACAATGGTTTGAACCGTTTTCCTGTATAAAAATTCCAATTTTTAAAAATTAAAACCCAATAATAAGATGTTATAAAATTGAAATGCAGGAGACTATACTATAAAATAAATTAAATAAATGTCATTAACTTTCCCTTAACTTATAAGAGACAATATTCAACTTATAATAAAACTGACTGGAAGAAATTTTTTGTTATCCAGAGCAAGTCATCAGTCAATAGAAAATCTCTGAGAGATGTGCCTGACTTGACAGAACTCACCTCAAGACATGCATGAAGAAAATCTAAACATTTCTGCTTGAGGTCCACTAATCCATACTGATCAGCAGCATAAAGTATCCCCACAACACTAGTGACTTGAATTCTTTGTTCCTCACAATAGATGTGTCTGTGAGAGCAAAATTAAGGTGCTTCTGACAACTTCAAACTTACATTGGGCTATAGAAACATTTGAACCCTGTGATGACTGCATTATTCCATTTCTACATAAATTAATGCCTGCAGCTAGTGGCAGGTGCAGAGAGACAGAAAGAATAAATTTCTCAATTTATTTAATATTATATGAATGTAAAAAAGAACTTCTTTATCTCAATGCCCTTTTTTTTCACTGTTGCTTTCTTATAATTATTATAAGTCCAATAATTCTGTTTCCTGTTTATTTGTAATCTGATATCTCTCTTGCGCCCCAAACCTTTGCTATTAGTACACATAAATATTCTTTGACAAGAATAAGCAATATTTAAAAGACATTTAAAATAATGACACTAAAACTTGGATTGATGCAAGATGTTTTCTAAATCAAATATTAATTTATTTCTGTGACAGCCCACAATGTAATCTATTGCCAGTACTCACCTCAACATTTCCCAGAAGTTATCACCTGTAATTTCAGGTACAACAAACTCTGACTTTCCACCATTAGGACCACTGAACATGTGCTTAAATGCCAAACTGCGAGTCATGAGAACATATTTATGGGCTCCAATTTTCTCTTTCTTGTCTCCAACAATAAACTGGACATCACATGACAGTTGATTGACCAACATATTGCGGTTGTTCTCTACAACACTCTGTTGATTTCAAAATGAACTTGGATTTAAATAAATGATCAAATAATTATAATTATTTGGTTAACACAAATACTGGCAAGTGACGTCAGCTTTGGCTAATAAAAAGTTTATTTCTTGAATTCACTTGAAATGTTTTATAAAAATGTACTGTCTCAATGGCATTGAAACATCTCATTTGACTAACCAGAATAGCCATATTTTAATGATGCAAGGGCAAGATTGCATTGTTTATATATATTTTTTATACAAAAAGTAATTTTGCACAGCAAAAACAATGAAAATTCAGATTTTTCTTTATTTAGTGCACTTTGGAAATAATATATTGGTTGTTTGCATCATACATTACAGAGTTAGTTTATTTTCATGCACTTTCCAGCTCGTCAGTGAACAAGTATGAACACTTTAAAGATGAAATATAAATTTGAACTAAAATTCCACAAAAAATGTATTTGGAGACCAAATCTAGTTTTTCTTTCCATACCATTTTAAATAAATGAAAATCAATGTTGAATATCTTCAAAACCCCAATATGTTTTGGATATGTGTTATTAACTAGCTTAAGCCAGACTAGTTATTTATGAGTTAACTGCTAAAACAATGGGGATGAAGCGTATTGGTGAATGGGGATACAAAATATTTGAACATCACTGAAAAGAAACAAAAAATTTGAACCCCTGTCTACCAGCAAGGTAAACCTCTGACCTTGATTGATAATGAAATGTACAAACAAGAGTAGTTTCAATACTTCTTATCTACAGTTGGCCCAATTCTCCAAGCTGTCTTTTCAGAGTAAGCTAAGAGTGTTACTCTGGTAACATTACATATGGAATGGTGTCAAGGACCTAAGACTGTGATAGCGCCCCCACCCCACCCCCACCACCCATGGGGCTATTTAGGAAAATGTTTGAAGATACCTCTTACAAAGGAGAAACCTCAGTAGGAAGCACTGAATTTTATACTTTCTCAAACTGCTACCACTTTGGTGCCACAACATCAACAGCTTGCATATCTAATGTTTTGCAGATAGGGGGATCTTAAACAATCCTAACCAAGATAGCCAAGGAGCAGTTGGTTAAGCCAATGCTGGCCCCTTTGGAAGGTTGCCTCAGAGCTAACAACTGCATTAATCATTGTGGCACTTACAAAGAGTACTTTCAAAGACTCCTGATCCTTAGCAAGCACCACACACAAAAAAACAACATAACTACTTTGGTGCTTAAGTTCTAAGTTAGAAAACTTAATGTTTAACCAAGCTTTTCCATAATAAATACACTATGTTTTTTTGTTTGTTTTTTTTTAAATGCAGGCCCATCTAATGATCAAGGAAATGTAGTGGTATCAAGAAAAAGGTTGTAGAAATGGGTGAGTAAGACTTAATGTTAAGAGTAAAAAAATAAAAAATTTAATATTTTAAATCTATGATGATAACTTATCTTTTGTATATTATTACAGACACTTCTTCTACTAAGAAGATTGCTGTGTCAAATGTTTATCCAATCAGATGCTAATTTCCAACAAATTCCCTAAGTAAATTCAGCAAAGATAGCCCATTAGAAGAAATATGGAAGGAAATAAAAACAAATCTAAAAACTATAGTGGATGAGAATGTTCCAACAAACATAACTTCAAATAGGATTAATAAATGCTGGTTTGATTCTAAATTTAAAAAGTTATGCAAACGAGTACTTATTTAAGAAATTTAAGGCTACCAATTTAGAAAGGATACACTAAACATACTTAAAAATTAAACACTTGACACAAAAACTTAGTCTAAACCTCCAAAATAAATATATAAACAATGTAATTACTAAAGATACCAATAAAAACTTATAGTCCTTGATGAAAACCAAAAAAATGAAGCCTACAGGTATAGCCACACTAAAAGGCTCAAATAATAAAACTTATAATGATAATGAGACTAAAGCTAATATCTTTAACACATATTTTGCATCATCATTTTCTGCCTCAGGCGACAATGAAATTTTAATGAATTTAAATAAAATTGATGAAATAGGTAACATAACTGTAAATGAGATAGATATACATTCACTTGTAAAAAAATCAAAAATAAACAAAGCTACTGGCCCAGATGAATTTCCTGCCAGGTTACTAAAAGAGTTAAGCAATGAACTGTCCCCAATCCTTGTAGTTTTTTTCAAGCCTCTCTAAACCAGGGTAAGGCGCCCCAGGATTGGATATTAGCCAACGTAATGCCACTCTTTAAGAAAGGTGATAAATCAGACCCTGGTAAATACAGACCTGTATCACTTACCAGTATCACCTGTTAATTGCTGAAACACATAATATATAGTAGAATAGTTAACCACCTTGACAAATATAATGCCCTATGCCCATACCAACATGGCGTTAGAAAAAACAGCTCATGTGAAACTCAATAGGTCTAATAGGTGAACTATCAAAAGGCTTAGACAATAATGATCAAATAGATACAATGTTACTAGACTTAACAAAAGCATTTGTGTTTCACGAGGAACTGTGCTAGGTCACTTACTATTTTTGATTTATATAAATTGATTTACCCAACAATATCTCAACAGAAACAAAAGTTAGGTTATTTGCTGATGATTGTATAATCTACAGAACAATTATGTCAGAACAAGATGTCATACTTTTACAAAAAGACTTGGATGAATTAATAAAATTGGAAACTAACTGGAGTATGTCCTTGCACCCAGAAAAGTGTAAAATGCTAAGAGTAACAAAGAAAAAGAAACAAATAAATTCAAAGTATTTCATTCATGGAAAAGAACTAACCCAAACTAAAGATGCAAAATACTTAGGAAACTACCTTGGAATCCCCATGTCAATGAAGTTATTAAAAAATCAAACAAAACCTTAGAAGAAACTTTTACAAATGTAATAAAGATATGAAACTAAAATGCTACCTCTGCTTGGTGAGACCTCTACTAAAATAAACATCTTCTGTATGGGACCAATCCACCAAAGAAAATATTGATAAACTAGAACAAATTCAAAAGATAGCTGCCAGATTCATTGCTGGAGAATTTTCAAAACTCACAAGAATAACACCATTAGTTAAATCATTAAACCTTGAAACACTAGAGGATAGAAGAACCAAGAGTAAATTAGTATTTATACATAAGGCAATTAATTCTAATTTAGAAATACAACACAAAAATAACTTAATGCAACACTCAGACATAAAGATAAAAACACCTTTTTTATTCCGTATGTATGAACAAACACATACAAGTTTTCTTTCTTCCCGACCGTATTCAGGCGTGGAATGGGTTGCCTGAAGAAACCAGGAAAGCCAACACTTTATCATCATTTAAAACTCTAATAAGAATACAGAACCAAACACAAACCATAGATAAATGTAGGACGCAATAAAAGTTTGTACAGAAGGAGTGTCTGTAACATATATATAAGTAGGGATGTGAGGGAGCTGATGAAAATCCGCATCCGTCGGATTCGGATTTGGCAAATATAAATCTGTCGGATTCGAATGCGGTCAACACTTGGCTAAAAAAGGGAGTATACCAAGGTGTCAGTCCCGTGCCCCCCATAACAAGAAGGATTTTTAATCACAAAAATAAGTAATTCAGAAACAATGCATATTGCAGTTTAAAAAGATAAACAAAATGAATTAATTTAATTCCACCAAAGTAATTTGAGCCTAAATTTTTTTAAAAAACGCTTAAAATCAAGAAAAAATTAAAACAATTTGACAAACAACATTTAGCGAAATTAAAAGCTAAGTTCTTAAAATTGGAGAGTTATGAGAGCATTAAACAAAATTAAAGATACTGTTTATTGTCACATTCACATGAAGCCTCAATACTTGAAATTAATTAATGGCAGATTAAACTTCAAGAACACCAGTTTCTCTGCATTGTCTGGCAGTAGTCTACTGCGACGGTCATCTTTTCCGAGGTTTAGAAAATTCGGATGAAAACAATTTCGTGAGAGGGGTGTATCTAAAATATGTTCATGATTAATACGACGTCTAATCTATGGACAGCTGAGTAAGGGTCTAGGAGTTTAGTTTTATCTGCTTTCTTTATTTCGGGTTTTCGAAAGTATCTAGGTTTTTTAAATTTTAGTTACGATTTCTACGGCCATGTTTCATCTGAAAATGGTAATTTTTCAAATTCGAATCCGACGGATTTTTTAAAAAAATCAGTCGGATTTGAATTTGCTCAAAAAATGTTGAAGTTCGAATGTCGTCGGATTCGAATTCAAACTTCGTCACATCCCTATATATAAGTATATTTCTATATTTTTTATGAGACTTTTGGGTGACATTTAGCAATACATTTAAAACCAGAAAATTAATATATTTTTTATAAATTAGCCATATGAGAACATGATATGACAAAAATAATGTTAGCCAGTACATAGGCTATTCATTGGAAGACACACAGGCATATTCAATTTCCAGGTAATAAAGCTAACACAGAATATATTGGGATATGGTAAAAGAAACAGGTAACAGGAAAAGAAAAAGTTACTTATGCTTGAGGACATTGAATAACAGTAACAGCCCACCCAGGCCCTGCACATGCCCCATGTTCCCACTGGTACACAAGTCCCATTACATATAAGTCTCAGAATTCTTGAAGGCACTGTCATTGCTCCAAATTTAAATTGTAAGAAATGAAAAGGCATTCTACCATCTGTAACCAAAGAATTTTAAATATGTAAGTTCTCTTTTACCTTGTGACTCGATGGCAAAGAATCAACACATGTTTTAACTCACATTCCAGTCTAGACAAAACTTCATGATCAATCGATGCATATTGCATATATTCATTTTTGACATAAAATAATGTTATTCTCAAAGTCATTAGTTCTGTCTTTTACTAAATACACTATCACATTTCTGAGCTCTAAGACAGTTGAATTTCAAGGTGTTTTCATTGAATGTAGCAACTGTAACTCACCAAGTCATGAATTCATTAATCACAAAGGATTGGCAGAGTTTGCTCCCACTTGCACCAAACAAAATTACTGGACCCTTAAATTATAGCTTTTTGCCTTTTTTATATATTTTTTAAAATTAAATTTTACAGAAGAGATTCATGCGTCCTCTGTTCTTAGGAGAACGCACAGATCATGCTGGCCAGTTGGCAAGTGACACAGCATTCACAGACCATGGCTATTAGGGAATTGTGTGGCACAATGCACTGCCATCTTTGTTTCCCTAACTAGTGTCAGGTACACACTCCGAGCTGGGTGGACTAAGGGACAACCTTAGACATGCAAACATATCCCTCTGCCTTTACAGAGACTTGAACCCATGACTCTTGATACACCATAATGAGTTCAATGGTGTTTTCAGAAGGGTTTTTGGGTATACAAACTTCTAAGGTAATATTCGCATTTTTAATAAAGTATGGATAAAACAGTAGAAAAATACAATAGTTCAAACACTAAAATAGTACTTTTCTTAATGGAAAAATACTCATGTTATTCCAGGAGCTGGTAAAGAATGCCCTGTGTTTAATAATTTTTATTGTATGCCGAATTTTGAACCAAATAAAATTATATTTTTCTCATCGACTTTTACACCTTTATTTGAAAGTTTTGTTTTAGCCGAGATTTGTGGGAAGTACAGACAACAAAATGTTATTGTTACTTTTTGTAGAAATGTCGACATCTTTTTAATGGGCATTAAAATCATCTCATTTGTAATTAAATAATTACTATCAGCTTCTGCAATATTACTTAAAACGTTTATAAGTTTATAATGTGATTGATAAGAAATGCCTTGTGGACCAAGTCTTAAAATGTAAAATAAAACTTGACATGCAATATTTACACAGGTAGCATGCACCAATCAAACAACATAATTTAGGCCAGATATTCTGGTCAGTAATTACAACATTAATTAGACCAGCTATTATGGTCAGTAAACACAACATTGATTTGACCAGCCAGTATGGTCAGTAATTACAACATTAATTTGGCCAGCTAGTATGGTCAGTAATAACAACATTAATTTGACCATCTATTCTGGTCAGTAATTACAACATTAATTTGACCAGCTACTATGGTCAGTAATTACAACATTGATTTGGCCAGCTAGCATGGTCAGTAATTACAACATTGATTTGACCAGCTAGCATGGTCAGTAATTACAACATTAATTTGACCAGCTATTCTGGTCAGTAATTACAACATTAATTTGACCAGCTACTATGGTCAGTAATTACAACATTGATTTGGCCAGCTAGCATGGTCAGTAATTACAACATTGATTTGGCCAGCTATTCTGGTCAGTAATTACAACATTGATTTGACCAGCTATTCTGGTCAGTAATTACAACATTGATTTGACCAGCCAGTATGGTCAGTAATTACAACATTAATTTGGCCAGCTACTATGGTCAGTAATTACAACATTGATTTGGCCAGCTAGCATGGTCAGTAATTACAACATTGATTTGACCAGCTAGTATGGTCAGTAATTCCAACATTGATTTGACCAGCTAGTATGGTCAGTAATTACAACATTGATTTGACCAGCTAGTATGGTCAGTAATTACAACATTGACAAACGGGTCATCAGGCAAACGTCTCACCTTTGGTTCAGCCACAGGACAGCAGCAACATGGGAGAGTAACTATTAGATCTCTCACCTTAGGGTCCTTATAATCCACAATGCCGCTATCATCAGAAAGTTCTGAGTTATGTGAAGCTTTATCAGCATGTGCAGAGTCATGCCCAGAGTCCTCCAGACCTGGGTAGGCTGGCAGTCCACCCGAGGAGGTACCGGGCATGGTGGTTGGAGTGGTTGGGGACGGAATGATTGCTGGTGTTGCTGATTCCAATATTCAAAATGTTATCTGGTAGTGAAGGAGAATAAATAATACAATTATTCATTATCTAAATAGAAAGTTGTAGTACTAAGTCTTTTTAATACTATTAATAGCCAACAAACATTTTTTAATGAAACAATTAGGTCTATATATCCAATCTTTATAAGAGTCAGCTTTGGTATCATCATTATCAGTTTCTGTCTAGTGAGACATGACAGTCAATTAGACTAGACACTGGGCAGCTTCCAAACTGTTTACTGAACTGAGAGCAGATAAACTAAATAGGTTAACTTTATTACTGTTGGGGTCTTGTAACAATGTTGTTAAGGGGGCTTTGGTTGTATTTACAACCTTTTCTTGTACAACTACAACATACACAATTGTCTAATTTAGTCTAATGGTTTTCTGAAAAGTTTCCATGTGAACTGAAGACTGAAGATAACTCGTTTGTACTGGCTTCTGATTTAAGTTAAGTCTATTAAGCATACTATTACTGCACCAGTGAGACACAAAGTTTCTAACTTCTAACTAAAGACTGCCATAGTCATAAACTTGATATTTATTTGGATCACGCATCACATAGTAGCCATTTAACTATTTATTTGGGCATGTCGGCATGTACTTAAGGAATTCACACACTCTCAGTCACAGAAGTTGTTAATATCTGTTATTAGTTATTTATTAGCAGTGCTTTTTTTCAGTGGGAACTCATGAGAACTGAGTATTAGTATTAGTATTAGTGTATTAGTATGTAGTCTGTAGTAGTGAGTAATCAGAGTAGTAGTGTTTTCGCGTTGACGAGCTCTGGTGAAAACTCATCATTTCAAAAATCAAAGTTGGTCACATTTCATAAAATAAAATGTGACCAACTCCTTTTTTTAAAACAATAAATACAATTACAATATAATATATACTTATACTACTACTACTACTATTCACTTACACCATAAACAAGTTTAACGGGAATTAACGGGCCGTGGTTTCCTCTAATAAAATCAATCAATAACTTTAAATCCCAGGATGACGGGTATAGTGGAGATATCCAATACAAGTAGATCGAACGATCGATTCTGCTGTTGATATCCGTGGGTCAGGTACAGCACATATACAACGGGCCTAGTAGTCTCCCGCGACCATTAATTTCACCACAGTCATGTTGAGATGTGGCCTAGCCAGATACACAACACGGGAACACAGAGCGCTGTGTTCATGTGTCAACATGCTCTACTCCACTAGTCGACAGACACCGGTCTGTCAAGCGAGGTGAATGGGGGTGGGGCTACCAGTTCAGGACTGGGAGGGGATCGGAAGGGCCCTGGTCAACTTTACTTTTACTTTAAACATGAAACATAACAACTTAGTACTAAGCAGCTAATTCTACAACACTTTACTATCACGGGGGGGGGGGGGGGGG
>MUZC01004518.1:0-27454 GCA_002072015.1 Radix auricularia | reverse complement strand
TAACATAATGTATGTGAGACAATTCCATCGATTCATTAATAAATATTTATTTATTAATAATTAATAATAATTTCATTTTTTAAGTACAAACTTCTCCATTTTAAAAAAAAGTTTTAAAGTGTAAACTTTAAGCTGTTTTAAAAGGAAAATGATATAAAATGAAACATTGTTTTTACTCATTTAATAATAACAAAATTTAAATTAATTGACATGATATTGAACTACTTATATTTAAATTTAAAAAATGTCAATTGACTGTTTTTGTTACTTCCCTTGAAATTTTCACTTTAATGACGTCATACAGCTTATTTTTAGCTTTAAAAATAATCGATTAATTATTCGGTAACTTTTTCAAAAGTTAACGATTAAATTTTAATTAATCGATAACAGCCCTAATATAAATATATATGCCGGTATATATATTTTTGAAAAAAACATTTAAAAAAAATTTAATTGTACTTTTGTCTGAGAACCAGATGCAGCCGTCAATAGAGCCATGTCAGGCTCGCGAGCCATGGTTTCCCGACCCCTGGTCTAGACTGATTGGTTTTCATTTACAACGTCTACAGTAGTCAAGACAATTATTGTTTTTCTCACCAACAGTGAATCCACTTTTTCTTGTAACAGCCACAATGAAGACAATGTATAAAATGTTTTTATATCAGCGTGTTCACTAATATAATGGAATCCCCTATACAAGCGTACGATTCTTTTCCCAGAGACAACACTAAGGCATAATAGGACTTACACAAAACTTTCCACCGCCTACTTTAATTTCTTTAACCAACTACCTGCTTTGTATCTAAATTTAAGGCAATTTATTGATAACATTGATCTAAATCCTCGAATAAATCAGATAACAAAATTTCCATATCACTCTTGACATTACTATGAGCCTTCCTCCCGAACATGGAAAACACGTCTTTGTTGTGTGGGAGTTTTAGTAATCGTTTGGAAGAGAGGCGCTTGTCACTGTTTGTTTATCAATGTCTAAGGGAGACAAACACTGAGTAATGAAATAGATTAAATGCCGGGTTCTAAGTGTAAAACGATATATAGTTATCAATATCGAAGGTACAGTAGACAACAGATCTCGCCTCTCAGCCAACAGTGAGTTCGGGCATTGTACAGGGGAGGCCGGGCATTGTACAGGGGAGGCCGGGCATTGTGCAGGGAGGTCGGACATTGTACAGGGAGGCCGGGCATTGTACAGTGAAGCCGGGCATTGTACAGGGAGGTCGGACATTATATAGGGGGTCGGACATTGACATCTCAATAGACAGGGGAAATGAGATTTAACGACCACTCCTATTTAAAACAAGGAAATGCATGAATAAGAGCTACCGTAAACTATCACTATTTTTAGTGGGGGTAAAACATTGGTGATAGGACTCGTCTAGTGAGTTTGATGGTTAGTTGGCTATATCGCTATGTAACCATTCTTATCACAGAACAATGATAATTTCATGAAATGGCAATCACGTTATGTAACAAGCTGATGTAAATTGTGATACATATCAAGTAGAATTACCAAAGCAGATAAGCAATTGAGTTACGGGTAAGGTTAAAATCTCATTTCTAGGCAGGGGTAAAAGACGAAACTTATGTTGGGTTGGGCAGCATGATAAGGAGTATAAACATGATACAGCCATGAAGGCTTGCGTGCACGGAGTATCTTTGTGGTGTAAACATAGCTTCGTCCCCTATCAGGCGTAAAGAGAAAGGTTTCAATTGTTCATTATACAAGACAGCATAAACAAACCCAACACTCAACGATCTCTTGGGCTATGAGTATGAGGCAAGATATGACGAGATTTTCAACCGTATAAATTAAATAGTGCAAATATTCAGTGAAAATGCGTGGTTTAGAGTTAAAATGTTATTTACTTCAAGTAGATCTATAAGATAAGAAAGTTAGACTAATCCCCCGTGTTCAGCTTGTGGTAGCTATCACGTCATAAACATATTTAATAAACAAAATTTCTCTTGAGAGTTTTGCTTGTGTTGTGCTGAAAGGCTCACTTATTTTCATCTGATGTGCTATGTGTTTGTAAGTAACTCTGTAAGATACTTCAGTAATTAGATTCAGGTATCACGTTACCACTAGGATCGTTCGATAACACGGAACCTCGATAGCCGTAATAGATTTTCTTAATTGTAAGTTAATGAACTCGAGGAGAGGAAGGTAATTAAATCTTTACTTGAAAAGCTAATAGACCACAAGAAAGCCACTACTCTCATCACACCATGCACTCTATCAATTTCAAATATTTAAAAAAAATTAAATAGATAGCGCACACACTCTATCCACGTTTTTCTGTGATTTATTTTGATGGTTTGGGGTGGCTCTGCCTGGCTCTGCCACCCAAAACCATCAAAATAAACCACAGAAAAACGTGGATAGAGTGTGTGCGCTAAAAATAAATATAATAAGTTGAGGCCAAATTTAACATGTTAGCATCATTGAAAATACATAAATCACAACTTTTAAATGAAAATCGCTGATTTTAGTTTTAGGTCCGATTTGTTGTCAAAGTATTCAGAGGATGAAATTAATAATATTTTTTTAAAGAACTGTTTACAACAAGTAAATTTTAAAAAGATAATTTTAAAAAAATAAAACAGAAGTAATCATAGATAATAGTCAATATTAACTGACTTTATAACGCTATAGAATTTAGCGTAAACATTATTTTAACTTACAATGTTACAACAAGTAATTTTTTTAAAGATAATTTTTAAAAAATAAAACAGAAGTAATCATAGATAATACAGTCAATATTAACTGACTTTATAACGCTATAGAATTTAGAGTAAACATTATTTTAACTTACAATGTTGTGTTGATAACTTATTTGATCCTGCAGGATTATATAATTACTAAATTAACATATTACATTATATGCGGTCAATGGACTGTAACTCTCGGACACTTGATTCGGTACCCGGAGAAACTATCTACCCAGTAGCTCCCTACAAAAAATAATCATTGCTTCATTCGCGGTAAGAGTCGTTAACTTGCAGTTCATTTAGCGATTATGTGTTATAATTTAATGATATTCTATAGCAACACACGTTTCTCCTCATTCCGCTGCATATAACTGGTTAATTTAATTAATTTTAACAAAGATTTCTGCTTTGAGGTGGGTTGAATTAAATACTGTATAATGTATATAATAATTTCTTCTAAGTGATTGTGTTTGGTTACAATACCGTGATATGTAATTTATTGTTGGTTTGTGATTTAAATGAAAGACAAAATATGATACGAAATGAGTAATTATTTAAACAACTTTTACACGAGGCTTATTATTTCTGTGTTTGTTCCCATGCACGTGCCTATATTGATGTGACGATTTACAAGCATTTTTTAATCAATTATTACATTTATAATTTATAAGCATGTTTTTTAAAATCAATAGACCTAGAGACTGGAGATCCATAATTTAGTGGAATGTTTGAATACAAATTTATAATAGTAGTATAAATATTACCATTCCCTTAGCCCCCTCCCCAACCATTTACACTATTTACCTTTCCCTAAGCCTACCTGTATTACAATTGTAATGTTCGCAATGACCGCAAGACGTCCAAAAACAATGTAGGGCGCCTGTTAGAGGACAGACGCAGTGGTGGACGGCAGGGAAAAAAAAAACATTGCCACCGAATGTGAAAATAAAATGAAAACTTAATTGTTCTATTTTTACCCCGAAACCAAACTCGTCGGCCTCTACTTCTGATCGGATTTGTAGCCACGCGATTTTTCTGAAAAGAACCATGGCATCCACTATTTTGATGTTATGTGTTTAGTTGATGTGTGTCATGACGACTGGGGAAATACACGTGTAAACAACGAAAATTTTCTTTACAAGTCAGAAGAGCTGATTAAACCATGAGTTCCGGCGACCTACTTACATGTAGAGGTTACACGTGCTGATGGGTTTGATGTCCCTAAGGGCTGACCCAATAACAAAATATGAGCCTACTTATTTCAGCCCTCGGCTGTCAGGGTTAGTCCAGCACAACCTGACCTCTGCCCCATCACTATCCGTCCCACACCATCACGTGCTGTATCAGGCCGGCAGACGTACATGAGTAGTGACATGACATGTTGACAAGTGCATGAGTTATGACAGTGACATGACATGTTGACAAGGACCTGCTGCCCATCAATTTTGACATGAAAGCCAACAAAAACATTTTATAAATGGCCTGCGGGTATGGGTATGTTTGGCTAAACTGAAGACAAGTGTCTACATCAGTGCCACCAGACGACTTAATTGTCATTATATGCCCTGAGTCTCACTAGAAGAAAAGGGTGTCATCGATTGATTTGTTCGGTTGTTGAAAATATCATGTCGATTGATAACATTTCTTCATATAAACCCTTAAAGTACAAAAAGATAAACCCAATAAAAATCAACACAAAAGAATTGAAGCCACTTTTTTTAACACATCAAATCAAGGAACTGAAAAAGATTGAACACAAATGTTGTGTGAAAATATGTGTTCTTATTACCGCATTTACTCGCCTATAATAAGCCTACATCGCATATAAGCCGACCCCCTAAAACTGCTTTTAAATTGCCAATTTTCGCAAAAACCCGCATATAAGCCATACAAGATCATACAAGTGTCTAATTTTACTCATTATTTTTGTTTACTAGAAATGTGTTACTTTAAGATGTAAAATGATAACGTTTTTGTTACATACCAGTTTATATCAGTTTGTTTACCTTTTGAAATGAAACAAAAACGTCTTCTGCCCTTTCCACAATATTTGCTATAATAACATTTGAACCTCCGCTCATGAGTTGTTCACAACTGATGATTAACGAAGCATAAATTTTGTAGAAAAAATATTCATTTTAGTGTCTGTCCTTGTGTCCATTTTGTTTTTATGCGTAGATGCCGATACCTTAATTTCAATATTGTATTTTATAGTTCAAAATTCCGCTTATATGCGAGTATTTCGTAATTTTTAAGTTATTATTATTTTATTATTACTATTTGTAAGTAAACTACTGATGAGAATTTAAACTAAGTTGTTTTGTTTGTATTCCAGCAAATATAAGTAAGTAGGAGACGGTCGAGACTAAGATGGATTGATGATGTCAAAAAATATTTGAAAGATTGGGTGAATGAGATTGAACAGGCCATAACCCCACATGAGCTGTGCAGCCACTCAATATGATGAGTTATAATTACTGATGATATTTTTAAAGAATCATAACTATTAATAAAATCGTATCAAAATAATTTTCCTGAACAAATTCATTTAACAAATCCGAATCTGGAGCTGTCAAATACAATCTTTTTTTAGTTAGGAAGTCTTCAATTTCTAACGAGATATTGAAATTGTTTGACCTTCTTATAGGTCTTCCGAGAACCAACATAATTTCTTTAATAAACATTTAATTTTCATCCGCACTTTTCAAAAAAGAAATCATTTCAAGCGTTTCATCAAATCAACCAAGCTAGCGACAGTCATCGGATATATAGATGCGTCTGCTGGGCTGAACGGCGCCACGGTTGTAGCGGGTCAAAGAAGGAAATCCCCCCGCCCCGCCCCGAGGAGGTACATGTTAAGATGCAACCTGGTCCGTCTTGTGTGTGCCCAACGTTGGTGTCTCCGTCGGATAGTTCCTCTTGAGGGAGAGGAAAGAGTCGCAGTACAATTCCCCGAGGGGACCTATAAGAGCCATAAGCTCTGGGCTTTTAGTGCCTTCTCAAATAATTTATTATATCAAATGACTCGTTCAATCCTATTATTTCATTTCACATATCTTGTACAGTATTAAGGCAACCTTTCCAATCTTTGGGAAATATTTCAGGCATAACTTTTCTCTGATCATCTGAAACATTAGCTCTAAACTCAGCACAATTTTCGTCCAACTTTCTGTTGCATTAACTATCACTTGGCCTAAGATCTGCCGTTGATTTTAAAACAATAAGGGAATACGACTGATACTCCTTCCGCCTTATATCTTATACCTGGTGCCAATCAAAGAAGCTGATGGAAAAGTTTAATACCCTTCCATCACTCGTTTTCAGTGAGTGGAAGGGAAGAGCGATGATTCGGTGAATTTTCTCGATAAGACTACTAGTCTATCCATGAATACCATCAATCTGTGGTGTGGAAAGGGGGAAGGCTGGACCACTGTATTAGTTGTCCAATATAATAATACCAAATTTATTTTTATAGAGTACCGATATTTCACTACGCCACGCACTGTCAGATTTTCTAATAGAGCTTAGTTTAGTTATAGTCAACCCAACTTATAACGGGACGGACAGTTCAATCTGAACGAACATTAAATATATTTAGGCAGCGAAGTGGGCACTTAGGCAGCTATATCAACTGGATGTAGCAAAAATGCCATCCCAAAAAAATCTCTTTAAACTCATGCCTACATAAGGTGTTAAAAACGCGCGGACGCAAAAATATAATACAGTAACTCAGTCCAATGAACAGTCTTATTATTGGTGATAATGGCATTAACAACCTTAAAAAACGTACCCTAATTAATCTACTGTAATGGGATATTAAATCATGATATGTTTTGTTGATAATTAATTTTAAGCAAATATATACACAGTTACACAGACATACATACATAGATAAAAGTGTCTCACTTTAAAATACACAAACACACACACACACACACACAAACAAACAACCCAACAAAAGAGCTCTAAAAAGAACAGAACAAAACAAGTTCTAAAAGCCATCGAAAGAAAAGGTCAATATTTTCCCACAGGAGGACAGCACTCACTGTCTGTTGACGCAATGCAAACATTCCTAATTTCAATAGGAACGTCAATAAAATGTTTGCGGTTGGACCGGACCGTCTCTCAGACCCTAGGCCACCAAACACACAGACAAGCACACATGCTACACACACACGCTAAACACACACACACACGCTAAACACACACACACACGCTAAACACACACACACACATCAATGGAACTTGAATATCCATGACGCTTCCATATCAAATTAAATATTAGGTTGCATTTTTTTCAATTGAAGGTCACCTTTGCCTTTGACTGTCACTAACAAACAAGGGAAACAATGTAAACCCGTGACTATCCGATAAGTCATTAAAAAAACACATATTATCTGACACTAATATATAGGGTGGTCGAACCAAAATAATGTGCAGTTGATTTATAGATCTCAAGTCACGGTGTGTGTGTGTGTGTATAGATAAGTACGAAGTCATGTTGTGTATATGTGTGTGTAAGTAATGATACTGTCTGCGCGTTAAAAAAATAAAGACACTGATGTTATATAAAGACAGCATGTGTATCCCTTTCCAAATCGTTCAATTTAAATCCTATCTTGATTATAACGAGTTAAGAACAATTATAATTATATCAAATGTTTGTTACAGTTACAGATTGTAAGATTGTGTACACAAACTGCTACTTACAACAAATGAGGTTATATCCCCAGAAGTTGAACAGATTCTAACAGTCAAGAAGAAAGTTTACAAAAAGCTCCTTTGAAATTAGAATCACATCAACAAACCACGCATAAATGTTTTTTTCCCCAAAAAATCACTGTATTTTGTGTCTATTAAACCACTGAAGCACATTCCATACTAGTACTAATATTAATAATTCGACTCTGCATCTCATCTACCTACACGTTCTCTAACAGTTTAAATATAAGCCAGCGATGTTCGTTCTGTCTATATAAGTGAAGGAAACCTGCTGTAACGATGACCTCCCCTCAACGTTTCTGTTAAATCTATGAACAGAGAGTTCCCATTGAATGACGCTTGTCGCCCCTTTCGCCCCTGCGTCAGATGCATACCTATCTATCAGCTCAGGTGGATTACAAGGCGATGGCCCTTGGTGTTCACGGGGGACAAACAAGCTGGCGTGGGGAGGGGGGGACATAGTGGTAGATAATCTCTTTCAGTGAGTCTAAATGTAACGGGTAGTGACAGATTCTATGTTTGGAGTCAGTTAAGCCCGTGCGTGGCCTCACGTTCCGTGCTGTAAACTAACAAAAATAACGTTTCGGGGTAATAAAAAAAAGGAAATGTTTTATGACGAAAACACATTGTGAACTTATACAGTCAATTTAGACTTCAGACAACTTTCACCATCGTTTCTGAAGCCGTATTATATAAGAAGTTATGACAAATAGGAAAAGTAAAATTTAAGAAAAATTTGAAGAATTTTATTTGATGGAGTTTTTGAGCATCAGGGCACAACGACCGTGCAAGTCTATAGCATGGATAATGTTAACAATTTAGAAAAAAGGATTCATAAAACATACTTATAAATGCAGTAGAATCTCTCGAAAATCTCCGCATATCGAATTAATTGTTAGGTCCCGGCAAAATTCTGCATCTATTACGTCCTTTTCCCTAACTCGAAACGCCTTAAGTCGATTTGTTTTTCTGTTCGACTTAGAGAGGTCCAACTGTATTTTAGTGTAAATGTTTAATTTTTAACACACATTTGTACCCAAAAAGCAGAATTTTGTCGACGAACCGAATAGTGGAGACGTGGGTAAAGCCCAACATTGAGCGACTTTTTTGTATGTTGGAAACTGCCTTATATTCTCTGTTTATACATTCATCTCATTCTGAAAATTTTCCTTTGGCCACAAAAGAGAGAACCCCTGACAAAGAACATTATGTTGTTGTTTTTTTAAGTACCAGCTGCCCAATAAAAACCCTGATAAGAAAGCTGTAAGATAATGAAATTTGGACTGCGCCATTAAAACCTAGGATAAGAAAACTGTAAGATAATGATATTTGGACATAAACTTTTGTAAAGGAATTCCTTCAACATGGTTTGAGGCTAATGTAGATATACTATACTATGTTTCCTATATATTTGTATCTTTTTTACTTTTAAAGTTACTGGGATAAGAATAAAGAAATAATTCTATGTTAATTACAGTCAACCCTCTCGTATATTTCGTTTAATTAATTCGTTAATTCGTTCCAGAGTCTTATTCGTTATGCGAAACACTCGTTATACGAAGCAATTTTTCCCATACAAATCAATATAAAATATGATAATCAGTTCCATGCTCAAAAAAAAAATACTCATTTTTCAAAAAATTATTAAAATTATTCAAATAAAATTTCATATGAGTTGTTAATTCAAATAAAATTACATATGAGTTGTTAAAGAGTGAAACAACTAGGATACAATTTAGATTTGAAAATTTAAAAAACCATTTTAAAAATATGAATTTATGACATACCTGAATTTAGGGGTGCTAAAGGGTGTCAAAATAAATCGAAAGATCAAAATAGACCAAACCAATAAGGCGGAAAAGTTAATAAGTGCTTAAACTATAAGCGTACTACTAATCAAATATAGGAACAACTTTTAAACCTTTAACTTTGGCTCGTGGTTAATTCATGTAAATATTTTCATGACCAATATTTAAAAAAATTTCCCCACACGTCCGTCTTTTGTGAATGGGAACATAGCATTCGAAGTAGACTAGTAATGGAAATGAATGGTTGCCAATGACAACTATTCTGCACATGGCACATTATCGTATTAACATTACATGATTTTAACTAAGCAAGGTTTCAGCTCGATTTTATCACGGGAAAATGGTTATACTTATACAAACATGTTTAAAATAGAGCGCACCGCGAGACAGATTCGCAATTAATATCATATACACTTACAGATCGGGACTATATTTTTTAAAAAGTATCGTCAATATAATACGCACCGCGCAAAAGGAAAGTATTTAAAAAAAAGATAGTTCAATATAATAGACACTCTTGCACAAAAATTAACATACTACATAGAAATAAATAGAGATAATCTAAAATTCATTAATTTAATTACAGTACATTCGATCGATCTGAAATTTTGAAACATCATTTTAATCATCGGCATGAGTTTGCCTGCAACATTTCAGCTCGCTAGCTTACGAGGAAGTGGGTAAAAATCGATCCAACGTTTTTTCGGCAAGCAATCAAGGGCTCAACCAGACACCACGAGTTAATATAAAGGATTTAATTTTAAAAAAACGTTTTAAAAAAACAATTTTTTATTATAAATCCTTTATATACGAGACATAACTGTAAGGATGTTAATTATAATATGCAGGGTAAAACAATCCGAAAATACAAAATTCTATTTATGTCTCGTAAAACATATTTAATATAATGCGCACCATCTCGTGAATATATTTTTTTTTAAAGTACTGTCAATACAATGCGACCTTATTGCGCGACAGGAAAGGTTGTTGAACATAATACGGACCACGAGACTCTATCTCAAATATTAACATAATACATAATAGAGATAAATAAAATAATCTAAAAATTCAATAATTAAATTACAGTACATTCGATCGATCTCAAACTTTGATACATTATTTTGATCACCGTCATGAGTCTGCCTGAAAAATTTCAGCTCGCTAGCTGGGTTAAAATAAAATCAATCAAAAGTTTTTTCGGCAAGCAAAGGCTCAAACAGATACCTTAAGTTAATATAAAGAAATTAATAAAAACAAACAATGACACAGGATATAATAAAAAGCTATTACTATTTTAAAGGTGCACGCCTCTGCATGGTGCGTGTACTCTGCCTCTCACATTAAAGCATGTTACAATAACATTATCAATCAATACAACACCCTTAAAAATACCCTCTTTGAACAGGCATTTAAATCAGTGTATACAGCCCAACTAAAACATTCCATGGTGGATGAGACTATTGGAATACAAAACTCTGCATTCATCTCATAACTGTAAAGTAATCCTAGGAGGACTTGGGTTAAACTTAAAAGGTTTAGGAATAAGCGTCGTAGATTAGAAAATTTCCTTATTGAATGATAAAAAGTAAAAAAAAAATTCCTCTTCTTTTGAGTTACAAGCGATACGTATTCAAAAAACCAAATTAAAAAATGGGTACTTTTAGAAGTCAACATTAAAAGTACATGCTATTTCAAACAATTTTCAGTTAGGCAGATCACGACATAAATGCAGCCACTGTGAGATTCAATTAAATGAGCAATATGTGTGGTACCTTGAAGTATCAAGTAATTAAAAATATCGAATTAATAATATTCGGAAATGATGAGTAATATAAATTACTAGATGCTTTTAATAAAGTGAATTTTTGTGTAAGAAAAACAGAAAAGTAAAGAAAAGAATTTTAATTAAATAACCCGTAAAAAACAACGTTTTTTATTACTATAAATCCCTCATATGAGACATAACTAAATATAACAAGCACCGTGCGACAGACTAGCAGAAACATTTACATGCTAAATAGAGATAATCTAAAAATTAATTAAATTTAATTAAAGTACATTCGATCGTATGAAATTTTAAAAGAATGCATTGTTAGGTGACAAAAGTGTATGTGCAAAATTTCAGCTCGATAGGATCACGTGAAGTGGGTCATTTTTTATTTTTGTTTTTTCCGCGGGACCACGGCAGACAAGACGGTAAAGTTATATAGGGGATTTAAAAATCATGTCAAAACACTAAACAATGCATATCAAAAAACATAAAACTGTTACCTAAAATAGTTTCATCATACAACAACTGGTTCGTCGTAATACTAATATGTCAAAATGTTAAGACAATAGTTTGACTGACTGTTAAAAGTCCACCAACGCGTAACACACAACTTGTGAGTCCCGTTTAAACAGGACCATAGCCCTGTCACGAGTGTTAGTGCACTCTTCAGTGCGTATAAATAACTCGCCAATTGAACAGTCACGTCCATTCCTGAGTAGCTTCAATCCGGCTGACAAGTTCACGCCCCTATTACTTATACAATCACGCAACTGATTTTGCTCACTTCTATTTCAGGTTTACTTGTGGCCAATAATTAAGTGCGATCAAATGTAGTTTTGAAACAAACACGTTACGCGACATTCCTTCTGCTTTGCTGCTGCAAACAATCCAGTGGTTGTCCACCGGTGCTCCTGTACATACAGTGGCGTATCTAGGGATTTGGGGGCCCGGGGGTCTAGGCCTATGGGGGCCCCTGCATTTTGACCGGTGGTGTAATATTTATTATTTGGACACTCCTTTGGGGGCCCCCTCAAGTGGGAATCCGGGGGACATTCAAATTTGGACACCCTCCTCCACCCCTAGCTACGCCACTGTGTAGATACCTATAGAACAAGGATGTAAACAGGGTTGCTCACCAAATAAAATAATATTTGATGACACATATTCCAATAAGCACAATTCTTACGAGCGCATTTTTAAAAATAACTTTAAAAATTACTAAGGAGCCTATGAGGCTAGAAAATATTCAGTGGTGACCAAACCGCAGCTCGTTAGCCGCATACGGCTCTTCTGTGTCCACTTTGCTGCTGGCGTACAATTTTTGACAGATATCTAACAAGGATTGCTGGAAGATATCAATATTAAAGCTAGTTTAACGGCATATCGTGCTAAAGGCTACAATGCGGCTCTCAATTATGTTGTCTAGTTTTAAAATGGCTTTCAGTTACCACAGATCTGGCCGCCGTGTATTAAATGATCCGAAGACAATGTATAATGAATATCAGTGATTCTGTGAACTGTTACTTTGGCCACAAATTATAATTGTTAGCTCATGTTCAAAGTTTAGTATCTTCAATAAGAATCGACAATTCTCAGGCAAGAGAGGAGGTAATCCAACAACTACTGGGCAATCATGCTTTAATTTATCCAAAAAAAATTTACTGGTTCTATTAGACATTATCGCAATGTCACACCAACAAAATGTTTACTGGTTCTATTGGACATATTATCAGAATGTCACTTCAACAAAATGTTTACTGGTTTTTACGGACATTATCGGAATGTCACTCCAACAAAATGTTTACTGGTTCTTATGGACATTATCGGAATGTAATACCAACACAATGTTTACTGGTTCTTATAGACATTATCGGACCAAAAACAATTGGTAGAATTACTTTTCCTCGACTTGAAAAATAAAGGATATAAAATACCTCAAAAGATTATGATGACTAAAATAGCGGTAGTTGACATTTCAAACAAGTCATGACTCAAATGAACATATAAATTATAAGTTTGCATGACATCATTGCCTCAATTAAATTAAGTTATGAGATCTAACCAAAAAGGAAATAGATCATATGCTTAGTAAAAGCCATCTTTACTAATAAAAGGCAAAGCCCTGACTCACTGATCACTAATTTTCCAACTTTCTGTGTAGATAGAAGCGTGAAGCTTTGGTAAGTTGTTGAGTATACTCTCACGACAATAACTGGCGAAAAAAGAATTTTAAAATTCCAAATCATGGGGGGCCGGGGCCCAGATGTGCAATGTTCTTTAAGCTATAGGCGAATGGATTTGATGACAATCTTACCCAACGTTCTTTTTATTCTGTAATAATATATGACTACCATTGTAGGGATGTGATTACAGCCAGTAACGTTTCAAATTACAACTTTATTATATTGTGCATTTTGTTTCAAATCCATTTTGAAGACCTGGGATGGCCATATCTTGTCCGCCTTACTCTTAGGTGGAGTCAAACTATCTCAAGAAACCACGCATGTCAACTTCTCTTTGAGAGCCCTACCTGTAATGTTACCATTTTGGTCAATACGCGAACAACATGTTCACGCAGTCCCACCCCCTCTCCCTCAGTCTCTCCACATAACAACAAAGCATGGAGCGATGACACGAAATAGGAGCTCGGGTTGTTTACCAAGTGCACAGTGGTACAGGCGGAGTAGTGGGAACTGACATTGGTGCCAACTTACCACAATCGAGTTGGTTTGGTGTCAGAGTGAATCTGGTACATCCGCGTGCCCAAAATTCGATAAATCCTACTTATACATAGCAAAGTATCAACATGAAGTGCCAGCAAAGTGGTTTGATTAAGGAAATAATATTATAGTTGCGTGCCGGCTGATGAGGCTCTGCGTGCCATCTGAGTCGCGTGGCAAAGCTTAACCATCGCTGATCTTATCTTATCTTAGATATACAGACGCTCCTTCTATGCAGAAGATAATTGCGTCCACAGACCATGAGAGATGATCTGTTGGCAAGTGATGCAGCGGTCACAGGCCACGGCTATAGGGGTTCCACGCATTACCCCAGCCGCCTAACTATTGTCTAGTTAGGTACCCATTCGGAGCTGGGTGACTCGGGGACTCCTCAGGCCGCGAGAACAAATCCTCACCTTCGTGTGGATTCGAACCCGTGACCATCGGTATGACAGTCGAGAGCGCTACCTCTCGACCACCACGTAAATTAACTAACGAAGTATTGATCAAACATAATAGATGTTGTAATATTTTGTTTATAAGAATCGTGTTGTTTACAAGTCTCATGTTGTTTACAAGCCTTATCACATAATACTGGCCTATATGCTTTAAAAAGCCCAAAATGTTGAAAATATTTTAGAATTATCTGGTGTCTGTGAGAATTCAGTTATGATGTGTGCCACTTGTCACAGTCTCACATCAGCATGTAATGTAAGCAAAAAGATCTTTTCTATCAATCTTCAACGAACAAATTATGACAAAAATTGTTTCCTCTCAATTAACAGTTTACATTTTTTTAAATAGCTGAAAAACATGTAAAATCTATTATTATATTGAAAATAATAATCACATTCCAACTTACCTCATCTTGGTTGTGGTTGTTTTTGTTGCTGTTTGTTAGTTTATAACAAAATCATCATTAAAAAGTCAGCTTGTGTTAATACTAAGTTCTGGAGAAAAAAAAGAGGAGATTGTTCTTAACATTGGAAAACTGTATTCTAGTCACTGCCTTGCAGTGTTTTGTTAATAAGTACACTTTTTACAGTCGGACCAGAAAAAACAAGACTTAGAGTTTTCCGGTTAAGGAACATGGCGTAATAGTACGGTAATAGGCGCAGATTAATCAAGGAATATGGTCGGGACCTGAATAATTAATTCGATATAAGGGGAGGGGGGGTTCGACCTAGGGTGGTCTGACTTTATTCAAATAATACTCACGTGTTTCAAAAACAATATTTAAAAAAATAAATGAAAAGGCTTAGATAAGTTAAAGTGCCAATCATGTTGAGACTGCTGCAATAACTTTCTGTGGTTTTTAAATGAAGAATTGTTCAAAACAGCCATTCCACCGTGACTCACGGGACAGGTGATGAACTTAAAATTGAAATATCTAAAGAAGTACTAGAATATTTGAATTGATTATGATCCATACAACTACTAGCAGGTTTAGTTTATAACCCAATAAAAAACATTTGCTGACTAGCCAGTTTTCCCAACTTTTGATTGAAACAAATAAGCGTGACTCACGGGACACAAAATGGACATGCACTTGAGGGTATGCAACTAAGTTATAATTTCCGTGCTAATCTATCGCATACTTAGATTTAAAATTATTAATTTGAAGTACCCTGGTGAGTGTATATCATAGTCATATAAAATTTGAATTCTGCCAACTCTAATAAATATGGTGATTGATTTCATACCATGACTCACGGGACAGAAAAAGTGACTCACGGGACACAATCAAACTGATCCAAGAATCGCCATAAATTACTAATAAATTATGTATCACAGACAATTCAAAACAGCATCTACTATAGAAGACTACCAACGATTATTATTTAGAACCATGTCTAATGAAAAATACAGAGTAAAAAAATAATACGGTTGTACTGTGAGTAGGTACATTTATACACATTATAAAATGCTAGTTCAGTATTTATTTGAAGTAGACAGTTGTAATGTCAGGTAACAACAATGCTTTGTTTTTGACAATCTCAAAAGATTCTGCTGAAAATGCCAAGTGTCCTCTGTTACTGGCAAGCTCTAGCATTGGCATAGAGCATGTCTCTCATTGGCTGCCACGACTCATCTGAGCTGGCAGGCCCGCAGTACAGGTTTCCTGATTTATGCATATACATCACACACACTTCTTCCTTCTTCACTGACACCACTTAAGCCATGTAAATATGAACTGTGTTGTAACTTTTTCCTCAAAGAACAACAGCAACAGTCTGTCCGGCTAGCAGAACTTCATCCTCAGGTTGTGACGGAGCTTCGGTGACAACGTCACGTTTGCCGGTTGCTATCCTGCTGCGGGTCATCTCTTACAATATTTTCTCCCTGTATGCTCTTTTTCTAAGTAACTCCTTCTCCCTCCTTTTATCAATTGGCTTATTTCTCTCTTGGGTTTTCATTTTTCGCCTCCTTTGAGCGTTGGAATAGCCTTTATTTTTTCATATCCTCACATGCTTAGCTTTTTGTCAAATGAACTCTTAAAGGGACACTTTTTAGTTTCTCTGTTGCCTTTCATTGGCAGATAACAACATTTTTCAAACTAAAAGGGTAAAGCAGACCAAAAATTATAACATATTTTACAATAATAATTGAATAACTGAAATAAATTGTCACAAATATACAATCATTCCAAAAGTACATATTATACTATGCCCATACATATTTTAACTAATTTTAGTTAACTTTTGGCCACCACTGGTAATAAGCTTCTATCAGGTATTCTGAATGAAAATTTCAAATTAGAACTAGATTCAATTTGGAAACTCAACTTTATAGTGCTTATCTTCATTAGAACAGAACCACAAAAATTATTATTTTACCTCAAATAATTTTTATGTTTAAATTATGAATTTTTTAAAATTCCAAAATGGCAGACACCACTTAATGTGCAAAAGTGTGTTTTTGACACCCTGTAAATTTAAAATAACTCTTAGGGAGCTTTCAAACTTTTTTCCCTTACAGACAAGTATACATATAACAAACTCAATTTTTTTCAGGTCTGTCACAGTGTTTTAAATATAAATTTTATTCATTTAATTTAAAAATGAGCGGAATCACAATTTGATATAAAAAATAAAAGGGGAGATAAGTCAATTTTACATTTTTTAAAAATCATAAAAAATTAACTAAATGAGTTAGAAATATAAATGTACTATCATCTCAAAGACAATTCAAAGGTCTTTATCAGCAAATTACCTAGCAGATGATAAAGTAAAACTGAAATAAACTAGAATTTTTTTTAACTATGTATGATCACAAACATTCTTATTGCATGGGACTCACGGGACACAACTTTGCTAATGATTTAAAGTTTGTTATTCTACTTTAAAGTCTACTTACTTTTGCCTAGAGAATAATCAGTTAAAATACTGAAATAAAATAACATATTTAGCTTTAAGTAAATAAACAATGACACGCAGAATAAACTAGAATATACATTACCAGGACTCACTGGACCAAAAATGAGATAGTTTTGAAATGCCGCTACAGACAGCAAATCAATCAAAGTGCATAAATTATATGTACAAACTAGTTCTTTGTTATGTTAGCATTTCAACTGAATCAGCAATTTGGTTAAAACAAATAAAATGTGTACACTGGAAATTTCCAAGTGGAAAATACCATAACTGGGTTAGTTTTAGTTATTACAATGATTGTTTTCGACAAGTCATATAATTTTTCTGCTTATCACTGCATACACAATTTGAGCATATTCTGATAGGGTAGAATGTAATCTTTCAGAAAATGTATAGTTTTCCTATGTTAGTACAATTTGAAAAAATTCTGTTGCTGTTTACGTTAGTGTGGAATGGCTGAAAAGACACATTAATACTAATAAAACGAATACTTTGAGCAAATGGGAATATCTTAAGTCTTAAGGATAGAGTTGTATGTTTTGATCCAAATTCAAAGAAGTTATTGGTGGTAAGGTTGTTAAGACCGCTCGTTTTTGAGGACCGACTAACCGTTCAAAAAAGACCGGTTAACCGCTCGTCCTTATATCCCTAATGTTTTGAGACCCATTTGAGAACTAACAAGAGAATGTTGTCGCCTGGCATCGTCTGATGGCATCAAAGCCCGCTTCCCCCCGCTTGCGTTCAGCTCTTTCCGCATGCCCCTCAATTCAAAGCATTTTTTTAATCAAAAAAATTAACGAAACAGTGATGGTTAATTGTCTTTTTTAAATTTTATTTTGGGGACTCGTAGTTCACCAGTCTAAATAAGAGGACAAGTTCAATCGTTCGTTAAAGTTAGCGAGGTATTTTTCATTAGTTTCAAAAACCAACGCCTCGCCCCGTCCATTGTGACGTCATGTTTACCTCTCTTATGTGTGATGCCGATCAACTCGCGTATTAAAATTAATAATATATTAAAATTATAAAGCTACGGAGTAAACGATGATAAAATGGAATTTATTTAAAAAACATATTATTTTTCAATCGTCAACTCGCCAGAATAATTGAATTTTGCGACGCACACGTTCCCCCTCCCCGTTTTTTTCCTGTTCAAATAGGGTTTGAGCTACACTCGGCGTACTATTAATGTGGTAATCAGATGCCTTTGACTAGCAGGAAAACTGTCACTAAAAGATCAAACTCGAATTTGTGGGCCGATTAATCGCCCGGTATCTTTGCTACGTCTTTCAAATACCTCTTATATAGGTACATGTACTTCACTAAGCGGCGTGCGCCGATAAGTTTTTGAATGCCTGAAACAGACTATAAACCGGTGATCAGAAAATGCGGATAGGTCACGGGGTCATATGCTTTTATAGCTTTCTTTGTCTTTATAAGAAACAGACTATAATTAATATAAATAGAAACAGCCTCTGCCTTGACCGTTGTTGCCATCAAACGCGCACTGTGTTAGCTCTTGTAAAGTCACAGTGCCTCGACAACTAACCAGCTGGATCTTGGTATCGCTTTTACTCACCGTGACAAAGCGAGAGGGAGAGACGCGTTACCGCTTGTGTTGTTTTTTTCACTACGTTATCGCTAGTTTTTGTTTGTTTGTTGTTGTTTTTTTCTTTTCGGTTACACGGTCCTACGGTCCTGAATAAAGATGACCGGTCCTGGTCTGAGGACTGGTTAACCGGTTAGCCGGTACGTTAACAAGCTTAATTTTAATATATTTATTTATGTTTAGGCTGTCATGGTCTGAAAAGGGGTTACTATGATTTAGAATATTTGTAGTCTTTGCATAATGCACTTTAGAAGCACATGTATGTACTTAGGCAAACTTAAATTATGTGATCTTGGGGGAGCTACCATCTCCTACCAAGCGTGTCCTCAGGTGGTGGATAGGGGAACGACCCTTAGATATAAGGGTTAGCCGTGAATATTGAATATTGAATAAGCAGCCGTGGACCAACTGGTTTGCCATCATTGAGGATGGGGTGGGGTATCCCTTGGTAAGAATACTTTTTTAAAAATCCCTCATAAATCCTAGGAAATAATAATAATAATAATAATAATAAAATGATAATTTATATAGCACTGTATTATCCCATCTAGGAGCCAGGCTCACAGCGCTTTACATGGAGATAACAATACATATATTGATTAAATAAACATTCATATTATACTAACTACATAAATGACAATACGATATACATCAGCTACGTTAATCATTAAAAGAAATGTTGTTTCATTAATTTTCAAAATAAATTTTGAAAACATGTGTCTTAAGTGCAGTCTTGAAAGACTTAGCAATTGAAATACTACGGATGTGTAAATGACTGCAAAAAGCGAACATAGAGCGAATAGAGCGCTTAAACTCTAAACCCGGACAGATGAGGCCATTAGTTAGGGATAGCAATCATCTAGGAGAGAAATAAAATCAACTGCTGCCTTGCAGAAGATGAAGGGATTCATAAAGGCTAGGGAACCTTACCCGAAAAATAAGGCAGTTAAAAGAAGATTGTTTCTGAAAACGAAAGCAAACCAAACACATTTAACACAGACAGAGGCGAGAGTAGAGCTCCGCAAAGGAGACTAATGAAGCCTTGTGGGGAAAGTCAACAGAATCCCACAAGGCCTACCACCCTACTCAAACCGATGAAAAAGAAAAATCACCTCATCAACAAGGCACCTTTCAACTTGGGAACATGGAATGTCCCAACACTACAAGAACCAGGCAGATGCGCTCAAGTCTCCAAAGAGATGGTAAGGTACAAACTACAAATTCTGGGACTAAGTGAAGTAGGGTGGAACACGTTTGGAGAAACTAGACTTCCATCAGGTAAAGTCCTGCTCTTCTCTGGAAATGAAAATAAGGAAGACACCCATGAAAATGGAGTAGCACTCCTACTGAGCAAAGATGCATTTAAGAGCCTCCTTGAATGGGAGCCAATTTCAGAAAGAATAATCGGAGTCCAGGTTCAAAAATGTCCATATCATTATGTGCTATACCCCAACAAACCTTGCATCTGATGAAGACAAAGTTGCATTCTATGAACAACTTCAAAGTATAATGGATAAAATACCGAAAAGAGACATACTGGTCGTCATGGGCGATATGAATGCTAAAGTTGGCAACGACAACATAGAGAGAGAAAAGGTAATGGGCACTCATGGAATGGGCAACATGAATGAAAACAGAGAGATGTTTGCAAACTTCTGCACATTCAATGAGCTGGTGATTGGAGCCACCATCTTCCCACACAAAAATTGCCACAAAGTAACGTGGGTCTCACCAGACAACAAAACAGCGAATCAAATAGACCACATCGCTATATGCTGCACCTGGAGGAGCACATTACAGGATGTACAAACAAAAGAGGAGCAGACATTGGATCAGACCACCATCTGGTTGTAGCCAAGCTAAAAATAAAGCTACCCAACCAAAAGCCAAAACAGGCAGGTGAATTAGAGTTGACCTAGGCAAGCTTCGAAACCCACAGGAAAGGAACGAACTACAGCTAACCCTTAAAAATCAATTTCCTGCACTGCAACTAGATGATGAAAGTGAAGGAAACATAAGACAAAACTTGGGATAATTTCAAAGAAATTATTATAGGATCTTGCAATGAAATACTAAAACCTGCCCTAGTAAACAAAAAACACTGGACCAGCGATGAGACATGGCAAAGAGTTGAAGATAGGAAACATGCAAAACAAAGAGTAAATCAAGCCATAACAAGAAAAACTTAACAACTTACCCAACAAGAGAACCATAAATTTTCAAAAGTGGTCACAAAAATGCTTAGAAATGACAAACGAACACTTTATAATAAGCTAGCTGAACAAGCAGAAGAAGCAGCAGGAAAAGGAGATCTAAAACTTACTAACTAAGACTAAGAGTAACTAACTTACACTGGCTTACAGTACTTACACTGTTCCTATTGATATTGTATTACTATAACTATAACAAGTATTCAAGTAAGTTACAGTTACAGTACAGTTCAGTACGATATCACAAATTTCATATTTCAGCGCAATTTATTTTTCGAATAGTTAAAAATAAAAAAATCAACTTAACTTACTACGAAATATATTTTAACATTAAAACTATCACTATCACTTAGAATCACTATCAATGATCAATAATAAAGTCAATATCATTGAGTTCGAGTATCAAAATTTAAGCCTTGCCTTGCCGACTTGCCTTGCGAAAATATCCTGGTCTTCGTTATTCGAAATCCACCAGACTATATTATTAATTATACTTATATTACTATTTATTAGATTGTAAATTGCAGTTATAGATAGGTCATTATAATAATGGTAATCACGATCACAATAATTATCACTAGGCTCATTAGGTCTAGATCTAATTCACAAACAGTTGCAGCCACTAGGTTAGGAAAATTAAAACCATCAGCAGTACAGGTGGGCGGATAAAACTTCCTTTTCGACATCTTTGCCTACTTTTTCATTTATTGACTCTGCAGTTTGTTGTTGATATTTTATCATCACTAACTTTAATATTTAACAATACTTAACAAGTTAACATGTAACTAATTTGATAAATTGAATATATCAGTAGTATTTTTTTTAAGTAAACCTAATTTATATAAAATTGATACGTAAATTTTAGAATGCTCTATAAAATAAAAGTCAATGAAGAATATACCATTAAAATTACAGTATTAACTTTGTGGAACGTTGAACACATCCTGGCATGCACTTAGACTTATCGATTACTGACACTCCTTCTATACAGAAGAGTATTGCGTCCTACGCTTATATTTATACTAAATTTTGCATACTCCATACTTTCAGTAGTCTTCACCTTTTGTAAGAAAATTAAATAATTTTGTTTTAATTAAATAGGTTTTATAGAAGTGTAGTAATCAAAACAGAAAAAAAAGTATGATAACGAGATGGAAAGACTCATAAATGTCTTTTATTAAGTGCCTTTTTTGTATTCCTCTTTAACTTTACTTCATACCTTTTTTATATTTATGGTTTTATTATTTTGATTAAATTTAGTTTGAGGAGGTGAACAACATGACAATTACTAGTGTTTTACCCGTCAAAAATGACGGAAGTTTTCAAAAAAATATATATTTCAGCTGAAATCAATTGATTAAATAATTAGAAAATGTAGAGACAAAGAGAGAGAAAATTAAATCTCATTTCCATAATTGAACAATTTAATGCGGACGAAAAGAGTTATCTTTGGTTTGGGTCTTTCTAAAATTAGATCTAGTAGCGTTACGATCATACATAGCAAATGATGTATACTGAAAATGATTATATCGACAGCTTTTTTTTCCAACTTTTATTTCACCGCTCCTCTTTTTAGACCTTCAAAATTAGGAGGAAAAAAATAGTTTGTGTATTAGTCGTTGCATTCATACTCATTTAACTGTTTGGTACTCACTGGAGATCATCAGTCGTATTCCTGACGCCAGATTGGTGTCCACCAGTCGGGTTCGATATTTGTTCTTGAGACATTTCAATGAATTTCATCCGTGAAAATCACGCTTCGCAAATGTCAGTGCTTCCTAACAGCACAAGCGTGTTTCTCGCTATTTCGCGAAGCTTGGGACACTCCACGGCCACAACTTTCCATGTCTCCAGTAGATCGTTTTTGTTCTTGACTTTCTTCACAAGCTGCTTGTTATTTTTTTAGTTCGATCACTTTCATTTGGACATCCAAAGGGGCACTCCCTGTCTCAACCAAATATGGAGAAGCAACGAGTTTCATATTTTCTGAGATCTTGTCAAAATCCTGAAAACGTTCTGCGAATTCCAGCAACAGCGCTGCGAGGGCGCCTGAAAAGGACGTAGCCGGAATTTCATCTTTTCTTATTTCATGGCTCTCGATTAGAGTGATGAGTTGAGGGAAATGATAGAAATTGAGCTGTTGGATATGATTATGTAGCAGACGACATGTGTCACAGAAATCCTTTACTCTTCTGTGCATGAGGAAACTGTTGTTCCTTTGCCTTGCAGAGATTCGTTGCATAAAATTCCAGTACATGTATTTCTTTTCGTAGCAGCAGAATATGGCAAGATGTTTCTCCCTGAGACAACCAACTAACGCTGGTGAATAATGCAGTGCATATTTATGGGCTGTTCGTTACCGTGATCCTTGAACACATAATCGGAAAATTTAACCCTGAAGCCATTTTGCTTACCAACCATGGCAGGTGCCTCGCAGGATCTTCAGATCAACGTGCTAGTCGATGCAAGCTTTTCTAACTGCCTAAAATATTCTTCTCCTCGAGTTGAGTAACGAGTGTCTCCATGGAGAGCAGATCCTCGCACAATTCGAATGTTGGGGATAGGGAGCGAATGAATATGAGTAGCTGCGCTGAATCTGAAATGTCCGTTGACGGCGTTGCATGGTATCGCGTAAGAGAGGAATCAAAGAATAATCCGTTTCCTTACCCGGATGAATGCATTTAACAACATCCATGATACAAACCATAACATGTTCTCCATTGGAAAAAGACTTTCTAACTCGATAGGAAGCTTCACTGCGCTTATTCGAAGGCTCAACAATAGCATACATGGCCGAGATCTGTTGTCGAACATTCTTCTTTAGATTTTCCACGCAGATCTTCCTTGGATCACGTTGTAACTGTGCAGAGTTGTATGATGTGTGTCGGAGAAAATGTTGCTTGGCATTGTTCCTTTTGATAGTTTTCACAGCATCGTCGCAGTTAGACTATTTTAGACACTGCATAAAATGGTTCTCTATCTCTCACTCTGCCATAAAGAAATCTAACCCCCATTGTATTTAACATTAAAGCTCCGCTTCTCCTCTTCAAAAGTTCTTTTCCTTTTTATCGACATGATGAGTACTAAGTCGGCACTATTTATATCATACGGTAACTAAGTATACAAGCTGTATAAATATGATACAATTAATTGTTTTCATTTAATGCCTTTTCATTGTTAATACTTTTAGGTTTATTCACAGCTATGTCAAGAATCTGTCTGGATTTCTAGTGAAGCTGCCAGTTAACAGTGATGTAGGCAGACCTCTGGGTATTTGTGTGCACCAAAGCAGCTACCTAAGTTGACCGACGGGTTACACACAGCAAGCACAGTACATCGAGTGTGCGCATCACACGGTTTCGGCGCCCTTCAATATTATAAGGCTGCTAAACTTCATAGGCTGTTAAACGACATGGACCTACCCTAATAGCAGTGCTCGATTTACCGCTCTGCTATAACTTTTACCATCCACCGGGGATGGCATTTATCCCCGGCTCTGCAGAATTATTTTTTTTTATCCCCGGCACTGGTTTTTTAAGCCGAATAAGTGAATAAGTGGTAACGGTAAGTTACAGCAGTGTCAAATTTTCAATCACGAAATTTTTTATTTAATAGAAAAATTTGGTACCTGCGCTTCCATCTACCGAATTAATCGAAATAAACGTAAGTAAAAATAATTCTAATTGTTTCGTTTTCTTATAATCTTTGGCTTCAATTTTAAGTTCACTTTCGTTTGTCATAAAGCACGGTTTATTAGAATTATATTTAAATAAATTTCGTTTTAAATTGAAATGTCTAAAGAGCCGTCTTGTAAATAATTTAAAACGTTAACACAACAAAAATTGTCTTTTATGAAAAATTCTGTAATCCAGAGAGTGAAATCTCACAGTGATGATCTTCAACTTCTTCAGACAACGTCTTAGTCTTGTAGTAAGTTAAGTAAGTCATTAATTATTAATTAATAAACCGATTAAATAATTATTATAAGTTTATTTATTTGGCTTTAATAAGTTTGATTTGAAATTAAAATAAAAATTCATAAGCAGTTGAATATATATTGATTGATATTATCTAGGGCTGCGGAAATTACCGATTAATTTCTCGATTAATCTGTAAATTTCATTATCGATTAAAATTATTTTAATCGATAAAATAGTGATTAAAATTAAAGAATTATTTTAAAATTCTTTTTCGATTTATTAATAAATATTTAATGATTAATAATTTTTTTTTTTATACAAACTTCCTCATGTAATATTAAAAGAGAAATGTTGGCTGTGTAAACTTTAAAGTAACCTGTTTTATAAGTACATTGATTTAAACAACCATTGTTTTTAATGAATTAACAATAACAAAATTTAAATTCATTGACATTATATTGAACTACTTATATTTAAATAATTATATCTCCTAACAGTATTATATTTCTTTTAAATTAAATGTTAATATTTAAGTTTTCGGAATTTCAAAAATGCCTTATAAGGGCACAAAATGTGAAGTAAAACAACATAGTAAAAAAAAAGTGATTATGAGGACTTTGAAAAAAAATCGTTACTTTTGGACCACTTTTGGATAAAATGATGATCTTTATGTTTTTGTTAACATTGTTAATGATCAAACAATTTCTATATAGCAGTATTACTTTTATATTGTAAAATTAATTTGAAGTTTTCATCCAAGTGCCTAAACTTTAATACGTTATTTAACTTATTTTTATAGCTAACTGTGTTTTAAAAATAACTTTTAAAACAACAATTGCCCGTTTTTATTACTTCCCTTGAAATTTTCAGTTTAATGACGTCATACATCTTTATTTTTAGCTATAACAAAATTATCGATTAATTAATCGGTAATTTTTCAAAAGTTAACGATTAAATTTAATTTAATCGATAACAGCCCTAATATTATCTATTATATCTATTATATAATGCGCTAAGGCGCATTTCCGTCCGTCAGTCAGTGTGTGTGTGTGTGTGTGAAGCCCCTATGTCCCACAACTCTTGATTACTTTTTTAAAATATATCTATTATATAATGCGCTAAGGCGCATTTCCGTCCGTCAGTCAGTGTGTGTGTGTGTGTGAAGTCCCTATGTCCCACAACTCTTGATTACTTTTTTAAAATATAGACGTAAAATCATAATGCATTTGGTTTTGAGATTAACAGAGCATGTTGTTTTGCGCGCCGTAAAAAAAGGAAGTGGCGTCATTAAGCTTTTATTATATTAATTTATTTGATGAGATGTTACTTTTTATGATAATAATCCGAGTGTGTGAATAAGCATGTGTGCGAGTGTGTTCTTATGTGTGTGTGCGGCTGTGTGTGCGTGTGACTGTGTATTTGTATTAGTTGTGAAATAAAGATTTATTTCATACATTGCTAAAAGTGAAATTAAATAATGAAAAGACGTTACCAGGTAATGGTTTAGTTAAAATTATGAAAAATTCCGTTAATTTTATGAACAGAAGTTTCTCCCGATGCGTTCTTCGTGGGTGCTTGATTAAAAGATAACGGGAAGTCATTGAATGTGACAAAAAAACTGTTAATGAGAAGATCAATCTCCAATCATTTTTTTCAGAGACGGTTTTACTGTATGTTTCATTTTAGAAGAAATGAGCCCTTGCAATGTAGGTAGACGATTACTCGCATGAATTGCCACAATGGAAAATAAACAATGAAAATAACTTATAGTCGCTATTGAAATTGCATTATTTATAGTTATAATGTGTAACTGGGTAAGATTGAGGCTAATTGGCGCATATTTTTAAAAAAAAAGAAAATGGAACCTTTCTAAAATTTTAAATTGTATTTTACAATAATAAAATCACACGAAAATGGGTCGAACTAATTTCTCTTAGTCTTTGTTAAATAACTATAGAAATAAATGCGAAGAAATAATTTCATTGCAGACGAAATATCAATTTTACATTTTAATCTAAGCTTTTATTCCTACGTATATAATCTGATGGAGACAAATTTTATACGGGCTTATAACAAGTCAAAATTACAGAAAATGAAATTTCTTAATAAAAAAATTAACACGCAACCACTTTTGAAGCATTTAACAAGTGATTTATCATAAAAACAATTGCAAATATTTGTTAGGAGGAAGATGTATTTCTCTTAGGTGCTTACTTAATACACGTAAGTGTTTTGGATCGATTTCATTATAAGCTGACATTAAGGGAATTCTTCGTATTGAAAGTAAACGCTCAGGGATTTTAAATAATGAAATGGTACGTGTATAAGCGTTTATACACTGTTGTAAGAGTGGGGTTAAATAGCGAAATTGTAATTTTTATAAAGAGGTCAACTTTGTGAACAATTTGAAGGGTGCTTTTCATTTCTTGGGTCATGAGTTTATAATGTTACCGAGCCCTGAGTGGCACTATTTCTTAGCCACTGATAATATCCTTTTTGCAAAGATTAAGAAAAACAGGAGTGTAAATTTTTAAGCACAAACCTTGCGATTCAACGTGTGTTTCTTTTAAACAAATAGACAATATTCAAAAAT
>MUZC01004517.1:1071554-1106998 GCA_002072015.1 Radix auricularia | reverse complement strand
TATGTGACGTCATAGACCGGAAGTGACGTCGGAGGGGCTGCCCCTCATTTCCTACCTGTTCCGTGCATCCCTTACTACTCAGTCTACCATGTTTTGTAAAAAAGCATGAAGTGATATAAAATTACATTAAGCATCCTGCATAAATGTCTGAGTTGTGAGCTCTCTTCGAATTACTTTTAAAATATTTGCTAAAAATTTGCTTAAGTGCTAATAACGGTAAGTTGTAATTCTATCATTTTGTAAATCGTATCAACCAGTAATGCGAGATGAAAGGACTATAAAACATTAAGGCATGAAATACTAATTTATAACTTTCGAAATGTTGAGATTTTGATATGTCAAAACTAGAGATATTAAATTGGATTGGGAAAAAAGACAGGGTGTTAATTTATTACTAGCATGCTGACTTCAAACGTTGGATTAATTTTTTTTTTTACTAATTTCAAAAAGTAACACTTTTCTTTTGTAATTTTCTTTGGCGCGTGTTTTAAGCAAACGTTTGTGTAGATAGATCTTTCTTCAAAACCTTCACACGTTTTCCTCTTTGCACAAGACAATAAAATAATGTTTTTAGTTTTGTCTCAAATATCTGAAAGATTTAAAGTAAAATTAAAAAAAAAAAAAAAAAGTCATCAATTTCAGCTCGATTTGATCACAGGAAAAATTTATTTTAAAAAATGTATAACATAGCTCACATATATCAATTAATAGCATTTTCTTACTGATCAGGAATATATATTTAAACATTATCGTCAATATAAAACGCAAAGGGAAAGTTTTTTTTTTTTTCTTTTTTCAACGTCGTTCTAGCACAAAAATTACCATGCTACATAGAGATAAATAGAAATAATATAAAAGTTAATTAATTTAATTAAAGTTCATTCGATCGCAGTGAAATTTTGAAATACAATTTTTATCGTCACCACGAGTCTGTTTGCAAAATTTCAGCTCGATAGGATATCGGGAAGTGAGTTAAAAAACCATGCAAATGTTTTGCGACAGACCGACGCTAACATTTAATAATATAAAGGATTTTAGAATTTAAAAAAAGTGTTGAAATGTTTATATTTCAACTGCTGCTCTTCAGAGTCGTGTGAGTAAACAATAAAATTATCCCTAACGGCGGACAACACGTAACGGATTTTTCATCTAGAAGCTGAATTCTTTATGGTTTGTTTGTTTGTTTTTAATTCGTATTTCGCCAATCGATAGGGCTTAATGTTCTTTTTCACTCACATAAAATCAATCAACTTTTCCCCTTTCAACCAAGAGATCTTCTGATTTGATACTTCAAAGGGATGTCGATGTAAGATGAAAAATACAACCGCAAAAATGTTGATAACATACAACTAATATTTTTTTAAAATCTCATATTTAAATCGATCTAAGTTTTATTTCTCTAACATGTTTTTTTTAAATATAGTATTTGTTATATTTTGTATCCATTATTTTTTCTGACAGGGCGGCGATGATGAAGTTTTGTGAATGACATAAAAAAAATATTTTAAAAAAAAATGAACTGGATGAATACGACTTTCATCAGTTGTTTTGGAACCGATTGTTAAGCAACGAGGAAACACCATCTTGGTAAATAAACATCAAACATAAACCCAATAATGATGCCACTGATTGACATGATGTGGTCTGGAATGAGTAACAGAGAAATGAGTTAGGAGCGAAGACGTTTCCAAGATTTCTATCAGTTCTGGTTGTGGACGAATTCGGAGAGTAGGGAGAAGGCGCCTTATCTACTTCCGGTGGCATGAGCTCGAAAACGTCGAGCTTTTAGAATTAAATTTATTGGTTAATTCAAGAACCAATATAATTGCAGATAAGATCAAATTTCCCCTTCCTCGTTCCAAAATACACTAATATTTGATGAAAGAACCTGCAACGCACTTTGAACCCTCGCTACACGCGGTCAATTTTAATTAAGTAAACCAAACACCAGATTTGTATTTGTGTATACATCCGAAAATCGGAGTTCTATTGTGGACGATCTAATTATTTTGTAGGTTAAAATTGAACTTTCAACAGTTGACATTTTTACATTTTAGAATTCAGGACATACAAAAAAAAGGTTACGTGAAGCAGACTACTTCGTTTATGCAAACATTGCATCACTGACGGTTGGAGATACCGCCCCAGGAAGTCTAGCTAACCCCACCCCACCCCCAGCCAACTTTTCCCCTTTACGTGAATCTCTGTCATGAGAGTCCCCGAGAAGATAAGTCCAATGTCAAAGTCGTACGCAGGTGGACTGATCGTTGCAAATAACAGTGTTGAGAAGGCGGGGGAGTTTAAACCGAAAGCCGGTCTACGGAAGGCGGGGGGGGGGGGTGGTTTAACTGTAAGCTTGTCTTCGGGAGAAATGGTTCTTAAAGAGAAAGGGAAACTTTTGTTTGTTTGTTTGAAGGAACAGCGTAAATCCTGGCACACGGGTGGCTACATGGGTCTTAGGAGAAACAGGAATTCTTATTTTCCTGTCACCTTTATAATTTTGTTATAACTAATAAGATTTATAGCTAAAGTGAAATGACAAAAACGTCATGCGATCAAATCGATTTACATGGGGTAGGGATAAAGTATTAAAAGCGTTTGATTTGAGGTACTCAAGGTATCTGTAATTACTTTATCCTTATATTCAACTAATAACGTGTGGTAAGACACGACAAAAATAATGCGACCAACGCAAAGGCAAACAAACAAACAAACATACCCAAAGCTTTTTTGAAATAATGATGTCCATTTTCGGTTGCATTAATTTGGGGCATATAACAAGGGCATATAACAAGGACATTTAACAAGGACATGTAACCAGGACATGTAACAATGACATACAACAAGGACATACAACAAGGACATATAACAAGGACATGTAACATGGACAAGTAACAAGGACATATAACAAGGATATTTAACAAGGACATATAACAAGAACATATAACAAGGACATATAACAAGGACGTATAGCAAGGACATATAACAAGGACATATAACAAGGACATATAATAAGGACGTATAGCAAGGACATATAACAAGGACATATAACAATGACATATAACAAGGACATGTCTTTTTCAAGCTTCTTCTTATCCATATTTTCTACGCTTAATATACGTTTTAAATAAACAATTTTGTAATCAATTTTTAAAATGATTTACTTCTGAAGGGTTTTTAATTGAATTTTGTTCTCCGGTGACTCAATTTTGTTGTTATCTCGTTCAAGTTAAACGACATATGATAACTGTAATAAGGTTTTGCGTTGTGGCTTCACAAACTCTGTCATAGTTGTGTTTACCACTCTGTTGAATCGGTCATTGCAGCTATGAAAGAATAACCGATATACAAAAGTACAATTGTTCAAAGATGATTTATGCCTACATTACATTACATAAATAACAGTAATACTGTGTTATAGATTATTATTACTAGAAAGATCGTTGATTTGATGACATTGACGGTATCCTACAAAAGCACTGAAGTCGGAACTTACAGTGGTGGGAGGGGGGGGAGTGTATCAGCAAACACAACTTCTTTTTTTTTTTACATTAACAGGTCAATATTTGATTTTCGATTTTTATTTTTTAATGTTGTTTTTATACAAGTTTCTGTGGAAGGCTTCTTTAAATACCGGTCCGAAGAGGGAAGAAAGCATAAACGCCTCATACGTACCTTGATTTAATATATGGTGTTAACGACTATGTGGACAACTTTACGTTCTTACATGTTATGAAAATTGATAATTATTAAGTGTTTATAAGAGGATATACTCAAATATGTAGACTGAAAAAAGCATGTCTGCTGGGCTTCGAATAAAATGAATGCGGTATTTGAATTGTTGCTATCGTTTTTATCTCTCGTTACAGTTCATACAGAAAGAAGGATGTCAAAGTGAAGGATTTCTTAAGGGTGAAGGACACTCTGCGATATCATAAATGGATGTTTGTTTTTATGATAGGCGCATGCACATCTAACCTGATTAGTATTAGCGCTACATTAAAACCGTTAATCTTTAAAAATTCATAGCTACAAATTTGTTCCGATCCCATTAATTCAAATTAAATGATCTGCTAAGTGCTAAGTGTAAAAATTCTAGATTGAGAAAAACATTTTTTTATTTTTAAGTGCATTATTCGTAATATGAAATTGAGCCACCAGCGATGGAAATGTTAATGCTGCCTTACATGTAAGTAAAGTAAATTCACGTAAGTCGTAAAAAGGTCGAAGTAGTGTGGGGGAGGCGGGTCTCTTCTATCGCGGAACTTATTTTATAGCCACGCAGACGTCACACCTACTGAGTTTTTCTTTTCTTGACGCTTACAGCTCATACGATCTCTTCGCATTATGCTGGCCTAGTCAATATATGTTATTTTTTTCAAAGCATTATTAAACTTATTATTGTTATAATTTTCATAAAAACACTGATGCAATATTTCTTTATAAGATTCTTCTGCTAACCTTGTTCAAATTTTACGAAAAATGTCGATTGCTATTTGTCTTAATGGAAAAGAAAAACAGAAAACAAAAAAAAAAAAAAAAAATAGAAGAAAAAAAAAATCATGTCTTCAGCAAGGACGTCTAAAGGATTTTGAACTAAATTTATTGTCTTCAAGAAAGCCTGACGAACAAAAAAGAAGTTTAAAATAAAACACCACAAAAAACAAATACCCAATAGGACCCTTTTTCTTTTCTTTAGGCCCCAAAACCTAAGCGAACACAACAGTCGTTGTTATAAAGAAGACAGTGTGTACCTGACAGCAGACATGTCCCATAGATTCGCACAACCCCATACCTGAAAGGTCGTGGTGGTGGCAGCTTATATCATTGAAAACTTGGCTGCTTTGTTATTTCGAAACAGGTCCACGTGGAATTTTTCAATTAAGATTGTGCTCTAACACGAGAACGTTCGTTGAACTTGCGGTCTATATGTGTTTATAACAGCAGTCATCCATCACAAGCATGTATCAATCATCATTAGAGCTTGCGTCAGAAGTTTTCATACTGCAGCAATGGGCTGTTTGTTACATCATTGTAAAGTATAATGCATGCATTGTTAGCATAATCTGAAGCCGTGAGAGAATGGGGAAAGGCATATATAAATATGGCCTTTGATATATTGTGAATACTATGTGCAGCATTATAAAGCAGTGTGATGGTGCAATCTGAACATAGCTTTTCTTATGCAACTGTTTGGCGAGGGGGTATTAATTTTGACAAAAATAGCTCTTTGAATAATTGTTTGTTTGTTGTTTTGTTTTTGTGTGACGCTCATGTATATAAATTAAAGAACGCATCCTACCTAGGAGGTCGGCTCACCCAACTCAAGAAAATCCTACACAATACCTTACACTGTCCTCATAAAATTAAGTTACAGATGGCGCTACTAATTTTGTGACCCAAACCAACACGTTGATGCCTCAATCCATTAAAGAAATGTTTTAAAGTTGGTAAATCTGACCATTCCATAGCAAGCAAGTCAAATCCATTCTACATATATTTATACAGTGACAACACAGGATTATATTGCAACGTCGATAGAAAATGTTCCCAACAATTTTAAGTAATTTAATATATAAATATATATTTATACTGTACAAACGTTAATGGTTATTGGTCGGACATTTGAATTCGCATTCTTATTTGAATAAATTTGAGGTGTCTAAACGATATACATACACATCACTTTATTTGTCAATGTTTTGAATTAGGTAAAAGAAAATTATCTTATTATAATTAATTTTCATACCATTGATTTCTCTTACAATCATCTACAAATTCCATCAAACCTTCATTTTGGTAAAGGTATTGAAACGCTGGCAACACAAATAGAATAAGATGCCAAAACGTTGCCTTCCATTTCAAATAAAATAATGTTTTAACAATAGCTAAGCAACGGCTACATAATAAGGGAATTTAATATCATCTTCAATTCAACACTTTTAAGCATTAATGAAAATGGAGTGGCGTAGCATAAAAGAAAAAAAGTTCCATTTCGCTGAAGGCAATCTATTTCAATAGATTGTTTAAGAATATGGTGAGATATGTCTCAGCTGGGGTGAAATTGGGATATAATTGTAATGTAAACGGGGTGATAAGGTTAAGCTTAATAAAACAGAAAAGACTTATCTACCGAAAAACAGAAAAGACTTATCTACCAAAAACAGAAAAGACTTATTTACCGAAAAACAGAAAAGACTTATCTACCGAAAAACAGAAAAGACTTATCTACCGAAAAACAGAAAAGACTTATCTACCGAATAACAGAAAAGACTTATCTACCGAAAAACAGAAAAGACTTATCTACCGAAAAACAGAAAAGACTTATCTACCGAAAAACAGAAAAGACTTTTCTACCGAATAACAGAAAAGACTTATCTACCGAAAAACAGAAAAGACTTATCTACCGAAAAACAGAAAAGACTTATCTACCGAAGCATGTTGGTCACATCGGAGCTTACTTCCTAGAATGGACTGTTGGTCAATATGCTGATAAAGCTTGGGTCGGTAAGTTTATAAGAAGAGCCCAGGAGACTATGATAATACGGATAAATGTTAGAACTCCGGGACTAAGGAGAGTTCACAAATTCTGATTGTGTTACTTCAATAAGCTGGCACATATCATGTCGCACACGGGGTCAAATTATAGTGTTTTTAAAATATGATTTCAATCGACCTCATTTTAACGCAACTCTGAGTTTTTAGATGGTAAGATTGAGGAAAAGGTAAAGAGAGGGTTTTGGCGGGACTCGTCTCTCTCTGACGTCATGTATGTCTGTGTTCGGCTCAAACCCCCCCACCGCCACCCCTATTGACAGGTAATCCATTCAAGAGCAGCGTAAAGTGAAGGCGCAGAAATGCGTGTCACCTGCACTACTTGAAAAGGTGTGCAGTTACGTTTACTTCCGTGGGAAACCGTGAATGGGTTTGAGTTTGTGATCGGAATTTTTTTTTTGTTTTTTGTTTTTTTTATAATTTTTTTTTGAGATCTGGCGTGGGGGCAGGGGTGGTTGTGGGAGAGAGGGTCAACGATTAATATTAAGAAGTTATGTATGAATATGTTATGACAATATAGAGACATTAAATGATGATCATGGCGGCGGATGTTTCGTTTCGCTAATGAAGTGTTGACATTTTTATAAGTAGCCTGACCTTTGAAAAGTTTTGTCTTAATTTAGTTATATCAAACGATAATATGTGCTTGATTTATAGTTGTTGTTTTTTAATTCAGTAAATGAGTCAGTTGTTTCTTATTCATACATACACGATACTTTTATTATTAAATTTTGTTTAAAAATTGCTATACTTTGTATTCATGCAGAGGCGTCGCTGGGGTCGGTGTTACCCGGGGTGGAGGCTCATGGTGTCACCTCCTCATGAATGAACCCATTCATCACCTCCGAGTTTTGCAGTGCGAAATAAAGGGAAAATAAAGAATTTTACATTTTGGTGTCACCACTCTGATGGTGCCACCCAGGGCGGCCCACCCCAACCGCACCCCTTAGTGACGCCACTGTATTTATGTCTGTTTATCTGAGGTAGTTGACATACTAGTATATCAGTCTTTAAAAAATGTATTTGCATAACAGAACTTTAAATATATATATATATATTATCCCACTATAGCCTTCTAAAAGACTTACCTGCATACCTATTCGATTATAGATCTCCAGTATGTGGTAATTGGTGAATATCCAATGATACCAAATAATCACTCAAACATTTGTAAAAGTATGAAACGTTTCAAATCGTTAAGTATTATACTTTAAAACCTGGTAAAATTCAGCGATTAGATAATTTTTCTAAAATTTATTATTCACATAAGAATTTTAGTGCATTAATTATTATTTATTTTAAAATTACGAATGCACTCTTTCATATACATATGTAATGTAAATTAATTACATTGCACTATATATTAATTTCATGCCATCACAATAACTTAGATTATATCTAAATAATTGTATCTAAATTGTAATCTATGAGCATATAAAAAGGCAAAAATGTTTCACGGTAACACGGGCAATCTTAAACAAATACCATGACATTTTCTTTTTAATCCTGCAAAATATGTAACATAAAACTTCTATAAAAGACTTAAAACCTAACTGTAATCAAGTGAAATTTTGAGTTACGGCCTTTGATAATGTATATTTTCCAAGTGTTAGCCGTGAGGTCAATGAATAACCAAGTGATCCATTAGTAGCGTTCGTCCTCTAATAAGGGCGTGCCACTTGAGCCTCGCTGCAGTTTTTTTATCAAAGTGGCGAGGTCAAACCGACATGGCAGTGTCAATCACTCCGTAGCGGTGATACGGTGTAAGGAAATACGTGATTTCTACTTGACCATTGACTGAATGTATGTGTGTGCTTTGTGTCAATAAGACAAAGTGTGAGAGAGAGAAAGGGTGTGTGTGAGATAGGGATAGAGAGAGAGGAGAGAGAGAGAGAGGGGGGAGGGAGAGAGAGGAGAGAGAGAGGGGACTAGGATGAAAGTATGGAATATAGGTAAGAATAAAGTGCTTCGAATTAGAAATAAAAAGCAAAACGATCCATTTCAGCCTTTATAATATCGAGCTAAACTTATGAAATCTTGTTTTAATTCAAAGGTAATCAAGTGATAAAACTGATTTTTTTAAAAATAAAAAAGCAACGTTCTTATAGAAAGTATCAAAAAGAAACATTAAAGATTCTCAAAACTTACCTTAAAATTTTGCTGAGTTGTCTTTTTCCTGTATTGTTCTATCTAAATTCTTAATGGCTAATTCTGTTTTCCTTTTTTGTTTAGTTTTGGTAAGTGAAACATTCATATAAAAAAGTTAGTTGTTAATAATTTAATTTCTCCCTTTTTGTTCCCCGTTATTGTTGATGCTTTGATCTTTTCCTTTGTTTTGCTTCGAACAAATATTTAAATTACTTTGTATATACAAAATGCTGACTTCAATGTTTTTCTATATAACTACCACTCTACCGTCTTCTTTAGGAGATATGGAGTCTCAGCGAATCCGTTCATTCACTGTGACACTTGCGCGGCTTTCCTTTTATAAAAGATTGGACGGTTGTCGCAGCGCGACACTGTGTCAAGTACGGTGCACGGAAACGCCATTTCCTCTTCTATTTTCCTATGGTAAAAAATTACCCACAAGGTGTGGCGGGCTGCCGTATAAGTCATAGGAACGGAAGCGTGGTAAGTGTGTGGATGTATGGGATTGAGGCCTTCTTACACTCATTACGTGCTGGAAGACATGAGCAGCTGAAATGCAGCTAAATGTTAGTAGTCTTTGATGACGGAAATAAGATCTTTGAACTATTCATTCATAGGTGCGTCAATGTAACGATGAAGACGTAGAGATGGACATGATAACCCCATAAGGGATGTACGCATATTTCAATGTCGCCATTGGACGAAAAGTATGAGCGATGATTTCTATATTGTTTTATTAAAGGAAGCGACTGAAACTTTACTAACTGCTATATTTGTGTTTACTAGGTAAGGGTTTATTTTTCCCGATCCACTAGAAGCTGATCCCCTCTTCTTCCAGGCAATGTTTCCCGTCACTTTTAAAACTTACTTACACGGATATTTCTCCTTTTTTTTTGGTACTACGTAGGTTAACTTTCACCGTCCTCGGACATATAGGAAATTTTCTTTCTTTTTTTTTCAGACGCCAAAAAGAAAATTGCGTCATTTTCCGCCCCATTTATTTTTCATTTACAATAACTAAATAATATTTAAAGTGTTTATGAAACTAAGATTACAAATAGTTTGTTTATTAGCTTCAGCATATTTCACGGAAAAACGTTAACAATGAACTGTGTCTGAAATGTTTTTTTTTTTTTTTTTTTTTTTAAAGATTTTTTTTCTTTTTTAGGTCAAGGACACGGTTATGTACATGTAAGTGTCTTGTGACATAAGTTGTGTCTTAGAGATTAGAGAATATGGTCTATTAATCACCGTGAAAAGGGAAAATGAAAACCTTTTTAAATCAGGGAATATGTCTGTCCATATTTTTTAAACGGGGAAGATGTCAAACTATCTATACCTATAAGATAAAAAGTTATCAATCCTTTCGGAATGGGTAATAAATATGTATAAGCTTAATACATTTGAACAGTTTTTACTGCCTATCTTTGTGGAATGGGAAGGATGCGTGATTGAAAAAAAATCCTCAAAATCATTTGGAAATGGGAAAATGGCTGTCAATGTTTTTGAAACTAGGAAATTTTCTGTCGATTCTTGTGAAATGGTTTGAATGTCGATACCTACTCACTTAGACATGAACGAGTTAATGACGATTTTTAAGTTACATTTTGTACGGCTGGTAACGATTAATTTAAATTAAATCGTTAACTTTTGAAAAAGTTAAAGATTAATGTTATGAATTAATCGTTAATATCGATTAAGATCAAACATTTCAAAGGTAGTAACTAAAACAGGCAATTGATATTTTTTTGTTTTTCTTAGTTATTTCCCCTGTCTCATAGACATTTAAAATATTTTGAACTTTTTAAACTCCTATAACTGTTGTACTATGTTCCTCAGCGATACAGAACCTGTGATCTGGGCTATTATAATGTTTATTAATTATTTTTTAATAAATTGAAACAAAATATTATAAATATTTTCTTAAATTTTAATCGATTTTTTATCGATTAAAATTTTTGTAATCGATATTTAATCGAGAAAATTCTAACGATTAATCGAGAAGTTAATCGTTAATATCCACAGCCATAATATTTTGACGACCTAATTTCCTTTTTTAAGTTCCCTGAATACAATCTGTTTGAAATTATATTTGACAGTCTATTCTGAAATATTTCTTCTTGACTGTTAGATACTCTCAATAGCCGTTAGGAATGACAGTAGTATGGAGTTTGTCTGTTCACATAGTAACATATCATTTAAATTTGAGAACAGTTATGCTCTAATGTATGTGATTGGAGATGACGTATTAACTAGACGGCAGTCGGGTTTATATAACACAACTTGCTTGAACAATCTCTTTTTTTAAATTTCTCAAAAATCATATCATGAAATAAACCTGCGATTATGAGTTACAATTAAATTTGTTCCACCCAAAAACCACAAATTATTTGCGGAATACATTACGAACATAGGCTGGATGTTTTAACGTTAAGTTGTGTACACCAGCTCCATTAGTTAAACATAAACATTATTAATTTCTTATTGTAGACACGTAGGCTACTGTTTATTACGACAAGGGAGACATATGCATTATTTCAAGGGTGGCTTTGTCCGTAACATAATTAATGAGCTCTAATGGACCTTTTGTAGGGAGCAAAACGATTCGTAACTTTTTAAAATAGTTATTGATTTTCTCAATTATATACATTCTTTTCTTTTAGCAAACCGGAGGTGTAGTTAAATAGATTCGTGAAATGGCGATGCACTTGTACTTTTACAATCCAATACAAGTAAAAAATTAAATTTTTAAAAACTCATAACAAGAATGATTTTAATTTATCATGCAAAGGAAGAATATGCTTTCGTTTTTAGAGACGAAAAAAATATTGAGTCCACGTTAAACATTTCATGGTTCAAATTGTGTTTTATATAAAACTTAAAATTTCAAGACTACGCAACATGTAACGTACCTGTATTTAACGTCAAAATTCGATCATTTGCATTTCTAAAAAAATAATTAAATTAATTATTGTTATAAATTGGTCAACATGTGTATCGAATCTAATAGAGCCTTTCGTCAAGGAAATTATATAAAACAGACTGAGCAAAAAAGTCCATTATTTTTCTTATAGTTTGCTAAAATTCATCTGAAACAATAACAACAACAAAAAACACCAACAACAATAACGATTTTAAAAAATATTTAAAATTTAAAAAAAAAATTAAAAAATAAAATAAACAATACAAAACAACAACCTTGTATCAGCTTACAACCAGGATTCCAATATATCCTAATAAATGTGTGGTGCTACATCCATACCACGAATCGCCATTGGAATGAATGAATCCGAGTGAATATTTTGTTACACATAATTATTATATATTACATATTACATTATGCATGATATCTATTTTCTCTATCTGTTCATTATCTATGCAAGGATAAATTGAGTTAACTACACTGAGCATGCTTGTTGCTATTATTTTAGTTTTTGAACACGTTTAAAAAGCTTAAGCTAGAAAAATGCACTTAACTTCTTAATAAGTAAACTATAAAACAGGAAATGTTATTTCAAACATATCATTATAAATTTGAACATGTAATCAGTGGCATAGCTATGGATTTGTAGGGATCTGGGGGCCCAGAAGGCTTGTCTTCTCTGCGAGGCCCAGAATAATGTCTTAAATAAATTGTGTGTTATCTAATATATAACCGTACCAATTAGATCTCTACAGATTAAAAATTGAAAATAGTTTTTAAAAAAATACTGATTATGATATTATATAAACTGGACTTACACACTTAGAAAAAAAACAACAAAAAAAAACAACAACAAAAAAAAACAAACCAAACAAACTAATTTACGGGTCTATAAATGACCACGTCTCTACATGAACGCAGAGCCCCAATAATTTTAGTTACACATTTCCATATTTTTTTTCCTATAACCTCCAGTACCAAAAACATTTCCAAACTCACAGAATAATAGTGTTCCGAAATTATTATTTTTTAATGTAATTTCCTTTCTAAAATTAAGTACTTAATTATTGTTATTAAAAAAGAAAATTGGTTCGCCATCATAATTATCTGTCAGGCTAACATCTTCATCGATCACCAATTACAGATCTTAAGATTTATCCAAACAAAAAATTCAAATAGGTTTTAATTTTTCACCAGGATAATTTGAGGTCTTTGATGCTTATTGAGTGAATCATGGGAGTAACAGATGTGTTTAGGATTCTTGATACCAAAAGGCTTGAAGAAATTTTTGTCAAGAGCATTATCCGGACTTAATTATTATGGGGATTTGGAGATCCGGCTTTCCGGATATAGGGAATTTCGCAACTATCTGGATTTGGCAAATACTTAAGGCAGATCCGGATAGAATTCGGATATCAAATATTGCAAATAATCATTTTAAATCAAATTAAATTAATATCTTAAAATCTACAAATAAATATATAAAAAGTGAAAAAAATAACCTTAAATTATAAATACATAAAATTTTTTACAACTCAACAAGCGATGATCATGAAATCATTCAAATCCATGCAATGTCCAGTAAAACAATCAATTTCAATAGGAAAAATAATTATTAAGTTAAAAGTTACAAGTATAGATATTTCTTTACTACATAAGTAACTAACTAAATAAACTAACAGTACATTAAACTTACATCGTCTAAATAAAAGAATAGTTTTTATTATGTCTCTAGATCACAATTTATTTTTAACCAAACTACCCACTCAATACAACATAGTTGTACTTGGCACACACTACACCAGGGGTCGGGAAACCATGTCTCACGAGACAGATGTGGCTATATTGATGGCTGCATCTTGCTCTCAGACAAATGTTAATTTATTTTAAAAATTTAACACCTTTATTCCGACACATGTGATCTATATATATTAATAGAAACAACAACAAAAAAATCATCATCCTAAATATATTATTAAAAAGAATTCAGATACATTTTTATTGTACTTTTAGTGTTGACATTACAAAAAATCCACACATTTACTTAAATTTAAATTTTAAACATAATATATGACTCTCGCGGGATGACTTTCTAAAATATGTGGTTTTTATGGCTCTCTCAGACAAAAGTTTCTCAACCCTTACACTCCACAGTTCGTTGAACTTCGTTCCAGTTCGTTCATTCAATTCATTGTAAAATGTTCATTGACAGTGTCACCGACTGTCATTGTAGATAGCAAAAACTCTCTATATGTGGAATAATAAATATTGTCAAAAATAGTATTAGATACAAGATAGAAAGTAGTAAAGTACACCTCCTTAGCTCTTAAACTTAAATGTGGAGATATCCAGATCAGGAATCTGGATCCGGAAAATATTATGGCCAATTATCCGGTTCCGGGAAATATAAAATAAACATAACTGGTCACCTCCTAATAATAATAATAATAATAATAAGTTAAGATGATGGAAAAACAACATAAGTTCCTAAAAAAAATAAAGATAAATAAATATGATTCAGGGGAAGAACGCAGATACAATGATTAAGGGCGAGTAAAACAAAAAGTGAAGATCGTTATCTGGAAAAATAGAAATTTATCATGTTACGGTCTTTATCTCTACAATGTTTTGCTTTTAAAACATGTGGTCCTTGAATATTTAGTAAAGTTTGGCATTAATTGTTTATCACAAATATTTTAAGGAATAAACACACACGCTCGAGTAAATAATTTTACGTGATTCTTCTCATTGATCATATCGTTACATTCTGAAACCATCAAACGTTTCACAGAAATTATGTATTTTTGTCTTAGTCTTTAATAGTCCGAATATCGTCGACTTTCTTGATTTGACTAGTTTTAATTTTCATACACTGTTTATTATTCAATATATTATTGTATAGTAAATTCAGTAGCCATTCTCAAAAGATTTGGGATCATTTGGGGTGGCCGTGTCTCAGAAGGACTAGAAACCACTTAGATGTTAAGGATTATAAATTATCTCTGTTTTACTGAGTTGCGAACCGAAGCGGAAGTGCATACCAATAAATCTCAGCTTTAGTTTAATTTATCCTACGTTAAACCCTAGGTTGAGCAGTGATGATCCCCCGCAATGCCGTGGTCAAAACTATTGAGACTCGTAAGCTTTGCATTGGTGGAGTCGATGTAGGGAAAATTCCACCCCTCCCTTGGCAGGTCAACATAGTGGGAGGCATTTTCGACCTAGTGTTTTGGACGCCCAGGTGGCGGCTTCTAGAAGCGACCGCTCCGGGGAGGGGGCTTCTCAGCTTTTACGTCCCTTAGCGGGCCAGAGAGCTGAGGGGTTTTTCCGGGAGACCCCATGAAGAGCGCAGGCTCGGGACTGCTGATTTTCTTCCACATGTAGTATTTCAGTTTATCCTCGTGGATGACGTCAGTCTATATGTACAATAAACAAAAATAGTAATCCATATTTTGGAATTACAATAAGCAACAAATAGGTAAGCTCAATGCTAGCTTATGATTCATCCACTTTGACGAGAAAATACAGGGCATGTATTATTTTCATTAGCTTTCGTAGCACGTCCATCTATATGTTGACGTCACTGTACTTTCCGGCCAGATAAAATCCGAACAGTCATAGCAGTAGCTATGTATCAAGCCAGGATGTATGAGATAACATCGACAGTGTTAAGAGAATGTTTGTCCTACGTGCACCGAAGCGGTAGGCTTAGTTCCGGAAAAACGATTTGATACGTTCCTAGGTGTCGTAATCACTCCTTTCTATCTTATAGGCCTGTCGGTGCTCTACTGTTTATTGGGGTATAAGGAACTGTTCAGGATGTGGATGATCTATGCCTCCCCCACCCCACCCCACACGGCCAAGTGGGACGACTCAGCACTACTCAGTTTCGGGATTTGGGAACTGTGTGAAAGGGTTAAAATATTGTTAATTACGAAAGGGCCAGACAAAATATATTTTATATACTGGACTTCAACCTTCTTATTTCCTTGACTTATGAACTGAGGTTTTTCACACATATTGTAAAATGTAATAATTATGTGTAACAAAATCTTTACGCGGATTCACTCATTCAAATCTTTATTTATAATTCTCTTCATGGCTCAACCATGCCGGACACCGAGCTGTTTTCCTGCTCCACCAACCAATCTGCTTGCAGAGGGTGGGGGGGTCATTGAGACCAAGCCAACAAGACGTTCAATTGAGGTCAATTACTTTGTTCAATTACTTTCAGAGCAACAGAATTGCATGTATTTCGTAGTGTAGTGGTTATTACATTTGCCTAACACGCGGAAGATCGTAAGTACAAGCCCCAGCTAAGATTTTACTTTTTAATTTTTTTTTTAAAAGGCTTGTATTTGTGCCCGTTCATTTCACACTTTCTTCGCAACACGGCTGTAAGCTTTGTTTCTCAACATTGGCATATTAATCTCGTGCTCTCCTTTGTGCTCAGTGACAGAAAAGTAGTCACACAATCTCTTGCAAACTAGGGTGTTGCAGGGTGGGAATGACAAGTAGCTATCCGCAGAGCACATGTTTACAGAACAACAATGCGTCGGCGGTTATCCCCAACCCCAAGGTTCGTTCGCTTTGTTCTGATTTCTTCATTATGTGTTGTGTCTGTTCACCCCCCCCCCTTTCTTTGCAATATTCATGAGCAACTCTGCGGCGTATGCTACGCCGCAGTATCTAGTAGAAAATAAAGTATTAAACTAAATTTAAACGTAGAAGCTCGGGAAAGTTATTTTGAAAAAACTTCCGGAACTGTTAAACAGCAATTAACAAGGCTGTTAACCGGCATCGTCATTCATCCAAGGAAGGCGTTATGTGGTTACAAAATATGACAATGTACGTGCAGAAAATCATGTATTTGTTACAGCCAATGTTTAACATGCAGACAGTTGTAATCGAAAGTGTAAAACACACGAGACACTCTTTTTTAAAAACCTAACTTAACCATTCTGTCGAGTCACGGTATTTTACATTTGACGACTTTAGCAAATTCATTTGCTTAAAACAAATCTGCGTCAACACAATGTAATAAATATCATTTAATGACACTTAGGTAAAATAGTTTTGTAATGTAGGAATGAAATATCATAACATATTATTTTTCAAAAGTTATCTTATGTTAAGAGGCCGTCAATAAAGTACGTCACGCTATTTTCGACAATTTTAAACTACCCCCCCCCCTTGTCACAATCTGTCACAAACTACGTCACACTTTCGAATAAAAATATTTTTTAAATTTAAAAAATAGTTAAAATTTGATATTAACATCGTGATGTCACACATGGCCGGACACCCCTTCCCCCCTGTCACAAACTGTCACGCTTTCTTACACCCCAATAGCTACATCGTAATTTCTGGTTATATCCATGTATGGAATTTTTATCACTGGACAACACCGTTAAATGCGAGTATTGTAAAAGGCAAATGATTTTTAAACAAGGTATCAAAATCAAATGACGAATTTTAACCTATAAACTATTTTTTTAAAAAACTAACATACTTTAAAACAACTAAATTTTCTTTTTTTCTATAAATACCTTCCGAAAAAAATTGCATGGCATTATGAAACTTGTTGTATCTTGCAAGAGTGACTTTACATTTTCAACAACAATAATTATTTAAAAGAAAAGATTTGTTTAGATCTTAAACAGAACTATTCTCAAAGGCTACTAAAGAGATTTGTACTTGAATGGGATAATACAATGAATGTCAATCTTAGTACATCTTTGAAAACACTTTACAAATTTAACCAGAAACACTTCAATGTTTTCTACATTGCCCTTGAAGATACAAAGGTTTTCTAATAATATATGCATTTCTTTCGTTCCTTCATGAAACACTTCCACGAAAAATAAAGTACCTAATTTCTTTTCCTTTTATGTCGATGGCAACAAATAGCATACATAATGCTTATATATCCTAAGTTTAATTTTTAAAATTGTTTTATTATTATTTATTATTATTATTATTATTGTTTGGAAAATTAATGAAAATACTTTTTTTTTCTAATATTACAATACAAGAAAATCATAAATGAAGATATTTTTTGCAACTTCGTAACAGTGTTGACAATAAAAGCATTTCAACCCTCTGAACTACTTGAAGTAAAAAAGTATAATTATATATAAAATAAATGTATAATTTTATAAGTCTAAACAAAGCAATAACTTATTTATATAAAAATACGTTTCTTCCAAATAAACTACTCAAAATGCAGACTAAACGATGCAACACTATTCCCGCAATGAAAAGATATCATGTTGCAATCATTTGAGGTGCCTCCTCTTTTAAAAAGCCCGACTTTTTCTTAAATTGAGTATTGGGGTTTTATAAGGGTGGCGACTGTACTTAGGGCAAAAAAGTCGGGGGAAAAGTGTGCCATATATTCCGGATGTTACTTTTTGAGCAAGTTTTTTCTTCTCATCCTTATTGTTTATATTTAGAAAATAGTTCACATAGTACTCATGATTTTGTCAAAGACAAAAACGATCGTATTTGTGAAATGATACAAAGTGGTGGATAGGACTCAGGGCTCATCCGAATTTGAGGAAATTTACAATTCAAATGTCTAATTGTCTCGTCTAATTACGCATCACTTAATTAAACGTGTTTTAAAAAGTTACTGTATATACAATTTTGTAGTCAATTAAAATTTTATTATATGCTGATAATACATTAAAATTAAAGTACAAAGATTTTACGTGTTCATTGACATGATAAGATTTTGTAAGCTTAACAATGGAGAGCAAAATTGACAAAATGAACACATCTGAAAACTCAGTCTTTCTCCTTATACACTAAGGCCCAAATAAGATACTGGGCCGGGCGTTGTTCGCGGGCCGAACCATGCCAAACGCTCTAATAATGCATAAAATACAGGCGTCTTGTCATCCATTACTGCCGTTGCATGTCGCTGCGGCGTAAAAACTCAAGGGCGTCACATGTTGGCATTTGTGTCATTAAAGCTAAAAATATTCTCCGTGTCACCTCTATGAGCTGCACAAAACCTGAATTGTTGAGGCAAGGAACGCCTCATGCGCGTTAGTAATGCACTTTAATCGAACGTGGGAAAATTAGACAGGCGTCTTCTTTTCAAATGCATGTTGCAATTAACACTCACGTATAGGGACGTTTAGAAATCTAATATCACTTAACGTCCGAAAATGGCTTAAGTTGTGATCGAAAAAATATAACAAAGGAAACACTGGGATTCTACGTTTAAATAAATAGTCATTGAGACTTGAAATCTCTATATGGTTAGACAAGGCTGTTGATGTCATCTCAGAGCATTCGTTCATAGAGTAATAAAAAAAAACAAGATTATAACAAAATTTCTATTGTAGCTTCGTTCTCCATGTAGGTTGTCACGAAATAAATACAATTCATGCATTAATAAAAAGGAACCTACAAAGTTCCAATGTATATAGATTGTATATCTACACAAACATACACACACCCAAACACACTCGCACACCCAAACAAACACACACACACGCACACACATGTATATATAATTTGTTATATGCAAATAACGTATTCTTTCTTGTCTATGATTAAGGAAAGGAATCGTATCCGTATGTTTATATGGTGTTGCTGTATTGATGTTGTGTAAATGAGCTTTCTAAAAAAATCAGCTAAGAAGACTTCGATGTAATCATTATTAATTGTTTATTTAGTTTTCATATTAGTCCACCAGAGACAATAAGACAATTTATGGAAGGAGGGAGGTCGAAAAATCTGCACTCTCTTTAAGCCCCTCAAAACAGACTTCAGTTTCTATGACATATTCCTGTCGGCATGACCTCAGCTACTGTTTGAGATTGACGGACGATATTTTAAAACTAATGGCGACATTAATTACCTTACATTAAGTGATTAATACACAGAAATGAGTTTCTGCAACATTGCTTTTTGAAATATTCGAATAAAAAATATTATGTCTATATAGCCAAGTGTTTTTGTGAACTGATGAGTACGTACATACAAGAAATATCACTGAAGCGAAAAGAATTATTAATGGGCTTCGCCTCTCTAAATGTATAAAAAGAAAGTCATGACGTAATCTACACCTATACATGACATGGAATTTTAAAACGTACTTCTTACGTCAGTTTATTTGAAAGGAATGTGTTCTAAGGATTTGTAAGGATTTCGACACTTGATTTTCAAGTAGAAACTTAGAGGCGTGGTTTGTTTGTTGTGTTGATTATTTTAAAATATTATTGTTGCACGGGAATAAAACATTGTAAAAACAAAATTCTAATGGAGTCGACGTATTTACATAGACAAAACAACAACAACACAGAGATAATAGAACAAAATATTACTTCATGATATAATGTTAGTGTTGGTTTTTATCTTTTGTAATATCCAATGTCACAGCACACCAATGTTAGATGTCAGTTTTGTCTAGCATTACAGTTGTTGACTCCTACACATTTTAGGGGACAAACGGGGGGGGGGGCATTTAAGAGGACTGAGGTTATCTTCTAAACGTTGATTTTGACGTTGATTGAATGATTTTTGAATTCATTTTACCTTATTAAAAGGATAGACAAATTAGAATATTTGTTATTACTCTATCCTAATGGACATTTCAGAAAACAAGTTTTCATCGTCAAACGTCCAAATTTTCAAACTATTTGATCTTTGTTTTAAACACAAACACATTACATTGATCTTTGTTTTAAACACAAACACATTACATTGAGCTTTCGAAATGCCTTTTATGATAACTGCACATTAAAATTTGGCCAAGCCCCCCGGATTTCGCAAATCGTTTTGCAACCACAGGTCATAAATTCTAAACTTGATTCATCCCATCTCAATTTCTCCCATCGATTAGCCTCGCACCCCACCCCACCCCATCCCCCATCACACTGGGATCCTCGTAACAAAACGCCCTGGGCTAATCACGCTGGAAAATTATGATTAGTCAATGGCGAGTTAGTGGATATCATAATACTTTGTGGGAGTATGACGGCGCAGCAGTGTGATTCACAAATCTGCTCTTGGCCGAAGATTGGCGTGTTTGCCGTAGTCTGTACGTGACGGTTGTCACACGAAACACCGCGTACCTGGGGCTCTGCGTTCTTATAAAATAAAAGATATTTGGGTTGTGGGGGGGGGGGGTAGAGAAAGATTCAGCGTTTCTCTAATTTTAATAGTTTTCCAAATTAAACTTAACCGTTTCATTGAGAATCAGATTGGATTAAAAGTATCTTTTCACGTTCTTTCCATGGTCAGTGGACCATAGCCCCCACAAGAAACATTTTAGTCGTACCGGTATACTATTTTACACATTTTACGCTTGGATTCCATTTGTCGTATTAAAATTAAAGAGTTTATATTTCCGACTTGCTTTTTTCCCCATTCAGTCGTCTTCAATTATCTTGGTATTTCTATATAGTGAACTGGGCAGCAATCTATTCTACCTTAATTTTCACTCAATTATCAAAATAGAATTTTTACTTTTTAAGTAATTGTTTTCTGTTTAGTTTTACCACGCTTTTTATTAACTTGCTTGCGTCCTGTCCGCAAATTTCAAATTTTCCAACTTAAAATTAAACCACTTCTGAAAGTCTTAGAGATCAGATCTCGAAATTTTATCATTGATAGATCTTGGAGGACAATGCATTGTATAAAAATTTCAGATCGAATAAACGTGCGGTAATTCAATTAATGCTTTTTTAAAATGTATCTCTTTACAGCATCTGTATCCGTCTGCTATTGCTGACATCCACCGGGGTTTCCCCCGTAACCACATCTACATGGTAGCAAAATGTAGGGCGGGCGCTTATGAGGTGTTTGGTATAACAATTATTAGCGTTTGTGTTTGTTCATATGTTTGTGTTTGTTTGTGTTGGGTCTAAAATGCCTCACCTCCATTCAGTTAGACCTGGTAATTCATATTATATTGAAACCAATTATGCAATTTAGTATTTAATTAATTCTATTATTTACAATGAAAGTAATATATACAAATAAAGAAATAAAACGTTTGATATACTCTATGATTTTACACTAGGACTAAAAAACAATAAATAAATAGACTAAAAAAGATTTTTAAAAACTACGTTTTTTATATGTGTACTAAAATTAAGAAAATAATTGAAAAATTATAAGTCTAAGTACTTTCATTAAAAAAAAACCGTAAGGAAGGTGCTTATGAAATAAAAAGTTGTGCCACTGCTGCAGCGACTATGCGTGTTACATTCATCTGAAGATCTTGAGAGGTTTACTTACGCTTTATGCATATCCAACGTGTTTTCTTTTAGATTGAAAATATTTTTAGAAATTAATTCAAAAGTTGATCGAATTATTTAAACTGATGTTTTATTTCAAAATTTATACTACTTAAATGCAAAGATTTTTAGAAAAAAAAATCAAATTTAATTGATACGAATGTTAATTATGTTTGAGAATCAGCTCGTAGAGTCTTTTCGCGGGGATCACACTACACAGAATGAGAAACCCTGTTTTCAAAAATGCTTTTCAAACTTGCTGATCGGACCCGCAAGAGTTTGGGTTTGTTATCTTAAACACTTTTATATTGGTTATCGCGGCCGACCGTGGCTACATGAGAATAATTAATAATCATTCACTATGAAGGACGAACAAGATTTAGGGTGGGGTTAGGGGAGACACGTTAGGAACTGGCCAGAGCGGACAATAAACGCCTACGACGGGCCAAACTTGACGACATCGTTGTGAGATATTGATGGGAGGAGTGCATGCAGATCCACACGTGAGCGGAGTGGATGATCATTTTCAAGTCGTAATTAACTTGTTTATCCTCTTGGTGTTTTATTAACGGCCAGGTCGACGAGGTAGTGGCAACGTATTCATACCAACCCCCTTACCCTTCCCTAATTGGGATTGACACGTGCAAGTTATTTAACTTCATATTTAAATATGGGATAGTGTGGAATGGGAGGATGTTGGTGTCATGAGATTTTCATTGATCCAAATTCATAAAGAGGATACAAGATTCATTGTTCTTAATACATGTAATTAGAGACAAGACTTTAACTTACGGATGGTCTCTGCCGCTGTTTCATCTTTTATGAAATGGAGACACAATAATAATTTTACCTGTGAAGATGATCTCCGTACCTGACTTTCCCCCCCAACGATAACTTTTGAAATGTCTGGTCGCTACCACTGATTGGACTCCATTGATACTTGAAAGAAATGTCTCACCTGACGAATAGCCAGCTTCACAACTAATATCTTAAGGGGGGGGGGGGTATCACAGGAGTACATGAAGAAAGCATCTGTATTTTTTTATAGCAATTATTCTTTTAACCAAGCGCTGCAGAACATTATTTGTGGGCTAAGCTTATCTATTAAAAGTTTGTTTTAGTCTGACAGTATGAAATTATTCTGTACTTATTGAAGCCCCACATCTTGATCAAGCGCTTCTGCTTGACATGTCCCCCCCCCCTGGCTCTCGTTGTCACGTATTCGTAAAAGACAAAATGATCTATTGCTTGAAATTAATGTTTTTACATGGGTAAATACATAATTTTTTAAATCTCACATTTCATGAAATGTAAATGGTGAATGCATCTGAAAGATATAATTAATGAAGATTTTGTTTCTTAAGGAATTGTATCAAATAAAATCAATTAACACAAGCAAATAAAATGAATGTCAATTGATTGTGCAATGTAATCAACGTTAATTTATGTCGTATTATCCACATTTCCATCACCGCAGGACATGTTGAAAGTATTGCTGCTCCATGAGCTGTGTAACCTACATTATTTCATTAGGCAACTGGGGAATTTTCGTTGTTGAAAATCGTTCAAGCTCTTGTCCGGAAGAAAACAACATTCTCTGGAGGCTTGAACGTGATTTTCAGATTCATAGTATTTGTTAACATGTAGTGTTCTTCCAGTTGCATTTTTTCATCTTAAAAAAATGTTATTTTATTTTTTTTATTCGGAAAAAGAATTACAATATTAAAATGTTGGATTTGTCTTTTTTTTTGGTATTGTAAAATATAAAAGGGGGGGGGGGAATATTTTTCTCCAAAATATCATCCCTTCTCTCATTCCTACGTTTTAAAATTTATTTATGACTAATAAGAATCAGGGAAAAATAAGAATAATTTTCTTGCCTTCTTATATCTACCAACAAGCGACAACAACATAACATTGTAACTCTTCAATTTTAATAACAACGAGACGTGTGGCGATTCACGGGTGACATATATCCGGCATCCTTCCGTCTCGTGAGACGATGGTGCATCACCGTTGGGTTGGGTTGCATTTTCTCGAGTGGCTGTGCAGTCCACGGGTGACAGGGATCTTAAGTAACACTTCATACAACCCTAAGTTTTGAATAGCTTGAGAGTTATCTTCTGTGGTTAATAATTACAATCGTAATGTAGGTACTGCTTTGAAAATTCAATATTTAAAAAAAAAACTGACCAGAAATCTTTGAGGGATTCTACTCAAAAAGGTCACAGGTCTCGTGTTATCGAGTAAATAAAATACTTATGTATTTCATATCAGAAAAAATGAATTAAATAAAGTTTAAAATCCTTGTAGATATCAATCTGAATCTCTCATTATTTCTTAAGATACTTGTGAAATTGAACGATGCTTAAACTAAAAGTGCTAGCCTAAAGACATCCAAGTCCTAAATTGAACGATGCTTAAACTAAAAGTGCTAGCCTAAAGACATCCAAGTCCTAAATTGAACGATGCTTAAACTAAAAGTGCTAGCCTAAAGACATCGAAGTCCTAAATTGAATTAGAAGATGCATAAGTGCAAGCAGGACTGGAAGTCATTAACAAAAATAAATGACTCTTGTAAGAAAAGAAATGACAGGTGAAGCTATGCAAATTAGACACACGACTTTTGAAAAAGTAAATCAATTCAAATACTTACGATCGCTACTACATGAAAGGAATGAATTAATAATATAGATATTAAAGCAAGATTATCATCCGGAAATAGCGCGTACTTAGGCAGAAAATGATCCGAAAAATAACATTACAAGAGAAACAAAAAGAACTCTTTACAAAATGTCATCAAACAAGCTGTAAAATTTGCAAGTAAAACTTGGACCTTAACGAAAATTGCGGAAAACCTGTTACATTCTTGGGACAAGAAAGTTCATAGAAAAATATATGGACATAGGAAGGACGAACAAGGATAGAGAATACGAACCAAACATGAACCATACATTCTATATCAGTATCCCACGATAGGTGCAGAAATAAAAAAGGGCAGACTGCGCTGGGCAGGACACTTAGAAAGAATGTCAAATCATAGAGGAGTAAAAAGGGCACACCACCAAAACCCAAGAGGGAAACAGCTCAAGGAAAGACCTAAACTCAGATAGATGGATGATGTAGAGAAAGATCTGCAACAACTGGGCATCGAATGTTGGAGAAGAAAGGCGATGATATGGACTGAGTGGAAGGAGGTAGTGAGGCATGCTCAAGACCTAAAGGGCTGTAGAGCTCAGGTATAGGATAGGATACACTTTTAAAAGTTTACTAAAAATGTGGACACTGGCATCCGTTTGCCCACTAGTCGTAGCTTAAAGATATTCTTTTATATATTAATAATAATAACTTTATAATTTATATAGCGCTGTACGCCTGTGAGTAATTGTGCTCATGGTGCTATGCATACAAAAATAACATACTTATAGGTATTAGCTAAACATTTATGTTCTGCAATCACATAAATGACAGCACGGTACACAAAAGATACATTTATCTTTGGAGGAAGTGTTGTGTAATTAATTTTGAAGGTAACTTTTAAGGAGCTGTGCCTTAAGGGCAGTCTTGAATTGATGGCCTTAGTAGTTGGAATACCCCGGATGCGTAGTGGTAGATAATTCCATTTTTTTGCTGCAAAAAAAAGAGAAAGCCATTCGCCTAATGTTTTTGTGGGTGTCTTAGGAACAGAGGGAACACGTGTGTCTGCAGAAGAGCGTAGCTGACGAGCGGGTGTGTATACAGAGAGAAGTTCAGTTAGCTAGGAAGGGCGTGTGTCAGAAGAGGAGTTGTGACAAAACGTAACAAAACAAAGTTCTGTCAATCTCACTCATACCCCGTTTAAATGTTATTCATCTACTAATAAGTCATAGGTAGGTTATAATCTGGAACTTGTAAACACATCAGAAAATTCTTTTAAATATAAATTTTACTGTTTCTTCAAAGTTAGGTGACTTATTAATAAAGTATATTTAAAAATAGAACATAATTTTATTTATAGCATAGATCATTAAATTAAAACTATTATTAAAAAGGGAGAAAAAATGTGCATTTGAGGTCACAAAATGTAAGTTAATAATAGGGGTGTACCGGAATAGTAGGGTAAACGGAAAAGAGGTCGTCCAAGAAACACTTGGCGCCGAGAATAGGAGAAAGACATCAAGAGAATTGGCCAAGAATGGAAGATCCTGGAGAAACTAGCCCTGGATAGAGATGCCTGGAGGTATCTCGTAGGTGGCCTATGTTCTAGGAGAAAGTGCAGACGCCGACGATGACCTGTGGATGTCCGTCATGGACGAGAAGGCTCAACCGGATTACAGTTAATATCCTTCCGGAACCGGATTCGAACGGATTTTTGAAGGGAAATCCGGCCAAAGCCACCGGGGAGCCATATTTGTAAAAAATGGCCAGATTCCGTATTTTCCGGGAGCCTCAGCTAGTATATATATATATATATATTAGGGCTGTTATCGATTAAATTTAATTTAATCGTTGACTTTTGAAAAATTACCGATTAATTAATCGATAATTTGTTAGAGCTAAAAATAAAGATTATGACGTCATTAAACTGAAAATTTGAAGGGAAGTAATAAAAACATGCAATTGACTTGTTTTGTACTATTTAGTTATTTTAAGGCAATAGCAATAACAATAAGTTAAATCACTTATTTAAGTTTAGGCACTTGGATGACGATTTCAAATTAATTTTAAAAATATAAAAGTAATACATCTTCTTATTTCAAGTGATTCAAAATTTATGATTTTCTTAAGACCTCATAATTACTTTTTTCACTAAGTTATTTTCCTAAAATTGTGTGCCTTTTTAGGGCATTTTTCTAACAAAATGACCATAACTGAAGTATTTAATTTAATTTAATTTAAGAAATTATAATATTGTTAGGTGATATTTTTAAATATAAGTATATATAATGTCAATGAATTTAAAATTTCGTTATTGTTATTGTTTATTAAGTAAAAAGAGATTGTGTTTTATTTTATCATTGTCCATATAAAACAGGTTATTATAAAGTGAACATTTTCGATTCATTACTTTTAAATGGATAAATTTGTAGATCTACGTAAAAGACAAAAGTATTATTAATTATTGATAATTAATTATTTATTAAAAATCGAAAAAAATGCAACCATTTTCTGTAATTTTAATTGCTATTTTATCGATTAAAATAATTTTAATTGGTAAAATATTTTACCGATTAATCGAGAAATTAATCGGTAATTTCCGCAGCCCTAATATATATATAAATAATTTTCTGAGACAAAGATGCAGCCACCAAAAGAGCCACATCTGGCTCTAGAGCCATAGTTTCCTTACCTTTGTTGTAGATTATTATCCTGAGCATTATAAGTAACAAAGTATTATAATGTATTTAATAAGGAGTAAACGAATAAATGATCACTTTCACATCGCCTTAAATGATTGCGTCATTTTCAGCCCTCTAGGTTTTGGTTGACTTACAGATTGTAGCAACCTGTGTTACATTGGGTCACGTACTGCACGTAACCTTGAACTTAGAAATATAGGTCAAGTGTAGACCTTTCAGGACAGTGTGTCACAACTGTGTTTCACATAAAGCTTACAGCATATATCAGCTGCTGACTCGGCAAAATAGGTCAACCACATTGTATGAGCTGTTCTAAATTTTCAGCATGCAGAATTTAAATTTAAATTTGCAATGAAATTAAACGTAATATCTTTTCAAACAACGTCGGCATGATGTAACTCGATATATAGCCCATTCATTCACTAGCCGACTGTCACGACATCCCTCTTTACTTTGGAAGATAATGGTACAGAAATGTGTAACCCACTCGTAAGAAGACCCCAAGAATAAACTTTTTTTTTTGTTTCTTCGGTAAAGAGCGGCGAAGACGCGTAAATTAAATGTTTGAATTGTTAGCCCATTCAAAAAATTTAATAAAATGAATACATAAGGTAAGTATGCTCAACAATATTTCATAGCTTGTATATTTTAGTCAAAAAACTGGATAATCTACAATTAAAACACCGATATTCAATGTACATGCAGAAATAACATATGACCCGCTTGTAAGCGATTTCCTCTGGATTTTGTCCAAAATAATTTGTCTTAATTGACCACAATTTCTGAAATTATAACAATAGCCACAGTATGAGACATACAAACGAAATGTTTTCAAAGTGTAAATGTAATCTTTAAATTTTTAACCCACTCTGTTAGTTCAGTTACTCTATCTAAGATTTGTGAAAACGAATGTTAACACCATCATGGACATGTCTGTACTTTTCCGAAGTTTGTCATGAAGCCTATGACACATAAGCCTCAAACATGAGATTTTCTCAAAATCCAAAGGAATGGAACATGTCAATTTTTAAATCATGGTTTATATTGTGACAAGTAATAACGCATATTGACAATATGTCTGACTATGTGATCCCTTTTCTTGACTGTGCCTTTTACGCGTGTGGTCTGCCCATGCCGAGACTGATCTTTCCATTTAGATCTTCCTGCGTCTTGCTTGCAAAAGAAAGGAAACTATACAAGCGCCTTGTAATGTATTTCTAGGAGTAATCTCTCCGGCTTCTTTAAGATATAGTACCAATGCCACTTTTTTAGTTCAGTATTATGAAATATGCAAATCGTTTTCTCCTTGAACATGCTTTCTTCGTGAATTAATTGTCTCACTGTTAAAGTAACTTTTTAATACCGTGTCCTATAAAGTCTTGTGCGTGCAAGAAATGATTAATTTATTGATGTCGTACAATTGATAAAGTATTTTTTTTTAAAAATAGAATCATATTGATGGTATAATTTAATATATGAAAATTGTTATTGACTTAAAATATTAAAAAATTGAGTTCAATTATATTGACTCAAATGCCTCTTTCAGATTATTTTAAGAAAAAAACCTATAATTTTAAACTTAGATTATTGAATTGAAACGAACCTCATCTAAAAAAAGTACATTTCCGTTATACATTTTTCTTCAAAGGGATACAACCTCTATATAATTGACTGTTGGAGTAAAATTGACAGTTCTATACCCTTGATTTTTTTATGCATAAGTTTATTAAGAATAAATATATGTGGCATTATCTTAGTAATAAGATACATTTCACCAGTTTAGAACCCATCTCTAAACAAAGTGAATGTTTTCAAATCATATTTTCAGTTTCACTTTCAATTTATCTTCCATTACACATGAATGAAATGACTGACTAATTTTCATTGTATTTAAAGACCAACTTACCCAATGGCTTTCTAAAACGTTTTGTTCTAAACAGAAATGGAGAACATCAAATACAATACTAAGAGAGACAACCTTTGGTAAAAGGCCATTATTTCTAAGTGTGTAGTTATTTCCCAATCACAAACAGCATAGCCCAATCCCTTTGTCACTCCTTCCCCCTTCTCTCTCTCTCTCTCGATGTATGTAATTATATATTAATATTAAATACTTTAAACCCATTCTAATTAGGCACATACTATCATCAGTTTACATTTGATCCATTCAATAACTTTTATTAGTTATGTTAGGATCCTACTAGTTATTACATTTTTTAGATGAGTTTCAAGAAGTATAATAATTTTTCCACAATAAAAATTAATTTAATCATATCATAGGCGAAATTATTCCCCAAAATGAGTAAAACATCCAAGAATACCTTATCGCACTTAAGCTAAGAAAAATTATATAATTATGTAAAAATTGAGTCCGTTACTATTATGTAAGGTTACTTTGCTCACCTTCTAAAAATATAAATGTTTGAATTAGTTTTTCACGGTGTAATATATAATCAAATCTCAATATGTTTTTTTTTTCATTTTAAATTTATTGAATATTCAAATAAAAATTTAGATGACAATAAAACCAAAAAGTAATCGTTTTTATGACGCTCGTTTTAAAGTCAAACTCTTCATATTCTAAGTTTAAAGCAGTGATTGAAGTCATTCTTGAGTTATCTGCCTGGAGTACCAATCATGTACCTCGACGGTCGCTTCTCCCTGCGCTCCTCATCAAGCTTGTTATCGTCGAGTAGCGCCCTCAGGAGCAGCTCCCTCAGGGGGGCCTCGGCTGCCCTCAGAATGATGCTTGGGTTGACTGAAAGTCTGGGGTCCATCTGGTAGGGTTCCTCTAGGGATGACGGGAAGGCGCGGCCATTGCTTAACAGTGCCAGAAAAACTAGGACAAGAAGCAGCGGACGAGAGCCTGACATCTTGGGCTATGAAAAAAAACAACAGATTTGTTTTTCTTAAGTCCCAAGTGTTTGTGAACATTTAGTTTTTGCATGTGAATGTAACTAAAAATTTGTTAGGCACTAGAAAAATATCCGCGCTACACGATCCATCCCATATTTTAAAGATGGTCCATAAATTATGAAAACCTTTGGAAAGTTAAATATGGCGAAAAACATTGGTGTCATACCAGCGAATTAAGTACGTTCGTCTGTTTTGGTTAGCGCGGGGAAGCCGCATACCGAATTTCGTGAAGATAGGGCCATAAATAAGAAACTTTAACATGTGAAGGTTTGAGGCTGTTATAACCGTTACACGTACTCTTTCTAAATGAAACCTCCTTAACTTTTGAACCTCAGGCTTTTAATACACTACAGTTTTTTTTAAAAATAAGACCAATCAAGTTCTTAAAGGCCAAGTTTAATCAAGAACTATTCATTGTTGTCCGAACTCTTCGCAGGAATGTACTCAAAAACTTCACAAAGTTAAATGGTGATCGGATGAATAAAATACTATTTATGTAATTTAAATGATAAAACAAACGACAATTAGGGCTGAGTACAAGCTGAAGGGCCTGGATTCGAGCCCATGTTAAAATCACTATAAAAATGTTCAGAAATGGCTAACTCTAAGAAAGTCCTCCGCTGACCCGGAGAGGGATGGGCGGAGAACCACCACCCTCCCCAACGATCTAAAACAAAAAGAGGTTATGAGACTAAAAAAAAAGGTTGCCCGTGCCCAATCGTTGTATGATGTCAATCTAGATTAAGATGTATAAACTTGTGGATCACTATTTGTAAAGATGTCAATCTAGATTAAGATGTACATACTTGTATGTCAATCGTTGTAAGATGTCAATCTAGATTAAGATGTATAAACTTGTTAGTCAATATTTGTTAATATCGTATGAAATCGAAAACGTCTTTTAAGAAAGAGATTAAGTAAGGCACTAAAGTACATAGCTTTGTAGGTTGAATACCGAGTAGTATTTTAATAATGTTCATCAAGTTTTAATTACTTAGTTTAGTCAAGATCCATCCATTTACTCAATAGCCAAGGCTTCAACTACTTTTTATATATATCATGTAAGAAAAATGACAATTTTTGTCCGCGGTCCCAAATAAGTGATATTGTAAAACTTTTATTGTAGAGACAATTTTTTCAGAAGCTTATTCTATAAACGTACAAACTTCCATGACAAACGAATGAATAAAATTCTGTTTGTACAGCTTATTAAAAAAAACTATTTTATTTCTCACATCTGGAACTTTGAGATACATCTGTTCATTTGTTACGGTAATCGCGGGACAATATTTATCTGAAGTACTTTGAATCACTTTGGGAATAAAATAAGTACCTCGTGTTTAGTTTAAGTTAAGCCAGTGACATACTTACAGTGGATAAGCAAATTGTTTTTACATTGATGATTTAGGGTATCTTTTTTAATATTTTTTGTTTTGGCGCATTCCGTTAAAAAAAAAATTGTGAATTAAAACGTCAAACATTTATTATTAAAGTTGCCACCAATTAGTGCTACACTTATGCCAATGAATATTGCTCCTAACAAAAATCCCCTTTCCTTCTTTTATAATAATAATGTTATATAACTACATTAAATATCTTCCAAAACAATAAATACAAGTAAAACACCTAACCTGCATTTCACTATTTCAAAATGTTTTTTTTTTCACAGTATATTAAAAGAGTTCAATTAGCAAAACTGTTTGATAGATTATTGATCCGTTATTCGATTTGATCGCCAAGTATCTGCGATATTCTAAATTAATGAAGAGAAAAGTCCATGTTCTTATTTTCTCATACACAAAAGATAAAAATACCAGACCGTGTAAATAAACCATTCTCTTACCATTTCAATATTTGCCATTGTCTTTACCTATAGTAGCTTGCTACATACACCAACCAAGTGTTGTTACCTGTGTCTTTTTTTTATAACATTTATCGTAAAGCAAAATTGAGTCTCAAAGCGTTCGTCATGTTAAAAATTGTCTTGTTATGAAACGCCTGTACATTTTAAACTCGGATAAATAATTTTAAAACATTACATTTCTTACGATAAATAAAGTAGCATCCTATTCGTTTTTTCTGATTTTACTTTTTTGACAAATATTTAGCCACTAATAAAACACTGTTAGAATTTTGTTTGTTTAAAAAAAACACCTAAATCTACTACAGCTTAAAAGAAAAAAACCCACACTCTATGGTATACTGCCTGATAAAATACAACCTGCTATGTTTCTCCACACACAAAACGTTTTATTTTAGCTTACCAGAGAAGTTTCCATCTGTGAGCTATAAGGCTAGTAAGACCTGAGAGTATAGGGATCTTAGAGCAGTGATGCAGCTTAAATAGCCCGCGTCCTTCATCGCCTTACAATAGATCATCTTTACAGCTTTTTCCCGAAGACAAGTTTCGACATCGGTCACCGCGTGGGTGATGTTTTAGACCTGTTCTTATTTAAAGCCCCCTCCCTTCCCTAAATGAGCTCATACATTTGTCAATTTATAATTTGGTACGTTGACTTCATATGGAATTAACCAAATCTGGACTTGTACATAGTTCTAGTATCCCGTTACAGTTTTAGTTTCAGAAAAACATATCTTCAGTGGCGTATTTGTAGTGGTTAGTTTGCCCGGGGGGTTAACCTCTTTGGATTCCTTACATACATGGTGGGGGCGTAGCATTTAATGTAAAAAAAAATTCGGACACTAATTTGTGGACCCCTATCAAATTGGGGTCCGAAGGGACTTTCAAATTTGGACCCCTAGCCCTCTCCCCTAGCTACGTCACTGAGTATTTTACATTTTAATTTTTCTGAGCTTATTTTTGATTGGCCTGATACCATTCTTCGTCCTTTCTCCATTTATTTAGTATTTGTAGGCAAGGTGACTTTGAAAAGCATGTTGATTTAAATTCAAATAAATACGTTTTTAATTAAAGAAATACTTTCCTGAAATCTACACATTTTCTGTAATGAAAGGCTAATTTTGTTTTCTTTCCACTAATTCTTTGCTTCTATTCAAGCCTTAAACTAAAGCTCACGAGCATGACAGAGCTCTATTGATGGCTAAACTAGCTCTCAGAAAAAATGCTCGTTTAAAAAAATAATTACGTTTACCAGACGCATTTGATCTACATATTAATTGCATATAAAAAACACCACAACAATGTTATTACAATATAATTCATAGACATAATTATTGTAAATTCATTGTTTAAATCACACAAAATGCACATATTTACTTGAGTTTTCTGTTTTAAAAATAATGTAATTCTCTCACATAATTGCTTTTCAAAATCTTGGTTTCTATGGATCTCTCAGACAAAAAGTTTCCCTACCCCTGCCTTAAACTGTGAATCCTACACATAACAATGTACACCTAACTTTTTTTTTTTTTTTTGGGGGGGGGGGGTGTAAAATACGTTTATTTTTTCAATCGCTATGACATTTTACGTATTTTTTATAACCCTCAATTCATTTCTCTGTACCAAGAACATGAATTCATCATTTAAGTTGTTCCTGATTTACGTACTGTCAGATACCTCCATACTCCTCTCATCCGAAGTTGCCGTCGCAACTGTAAACATTTCCTGGAACAGTGTTAGAGCACACAAAGAATGAAGGAAAATCTTCCCAGAAAGCTGTAAATGTTGACAAAACATTTCGCGTGAGTTAATTATGCGACAGAGTTAAAGAGCGCCATGATTTCTTACGACGGTCGGGCTGTCGCCTCTGACACGTGACATGGGGCCATCATAAACTGACTACACTTGTAAGGAATCCTGACCGGACTGTTGCAGTATGGGGCACAACACAACCTTCAGCTCATCATCCCAAAAATCTATTTCAATGAATAACGTAATTAGTGTGAATAGTTCGGCCATCGACGGAGCTTTTTTGTTCATCAAACATAGAAAACAGTGTACTGTACAGCAAATGGATTGTCATTTTTGAAGAAGAAATAAGTTGTAGAATATCAGTTTTAATTACAAGAACTTTGACTGCATAATTTTATTATAAATGTTTTTTTTTTTTTTAAAAGAAACAGATTGTTTTTCTTATATCAATATTAAAATGATTCCTATTCATACTTACTTGATTTATTTCAAACATCTATCACCTATCATTTAGTACTTATCCTTTATTTATTGTTACTGCTAAATATATAATCTTCATATTCTTATGATAAAATCTCGATGTAGGAGGAGACGTGGTTTATTTAATAAGGTTTTTATAAATTGTGTTTATGTATACACGTCCTATTGCCTCTGTGTGTGGATGCGTGTGATTTTTAAATTAAAATTGTCTGAAGCGGGTTTCTCATGTTATTAAAATGAGGGCCTCTGAAAAGACTATTATTATTAAGTTATTTTATCGAAAATCTTCTTTAATTTGTAATAAATGTTATTTTAATTATTTTTCCATAAAGAGTTCACATGGTGTTTGTTACAATAAAATTCCTATATCAGACATTTGAAATGTATTAATATAAAATCAGTGGCGTAGCGAGGGGGGCATGGGGGGCGAATGCCCCCGGGCGCCACGTTAGGGGGGCGCCAAAATGAGTATTAAAACTCATTATTTAATTTTATTTTAATGTAAACTAATGTATCCCAAATACGTTTGCAAGATTGAATATTGGAGCTCCGAACATATCTTTATTACAAAACAGTTGTTAAACATGATTTAGGCGCCCCCATTGAGAGTTAAGGGGCGCCATTCTACTCATAAATAAACGACACATCCTAATGTAGGATTGCTGATGTGTTGTTTCTTTTAATTTAAAAAACTGTGAGTTGATGGTAGTGAGCAGTAAGAGACCAATACGATTCTTTTAATAGAGCTACCAGAGACGACACTAAAAGCAACCAAAATTACCAAGACAAGAAAAAGGAGTGGCTTAAAGCAGTGGTTCTCACCCTGTGGTCCACGGACCACTAGTGGTCCGCGAAGATTTGCCAGGTGGTCCGTGAGAGAAGCATGAAATTTACGCACTGTAGGATTAATCGAGATAGACTTGCAAGTAAAAGAATTAACGCAGACTTAAATATATTTCTGATCTGGCCATAATGGTTTTTAATTTTATCAAGCTCGTCAATTAAATTCTCGTCTCTTTGATTTCTTATGCTCGAATATGAATCTTGAACGTTAACAGTTACTAATGTATACTGAATTTCGCTGGTTATCTGACTGCTTTAATTACGCGATGACGTAAAAGATTTTCATGTAGAAATAACTCAAAGCTTGTTGATAGTTTGAACCATGGCTAATGGGTTGCTGTTCTGGCTTACTTGGCTGAAATTTTTGAAAA
>MUZC01004517.1:1054244-1065339 GCA_002072015.1 Radix auricularia | reverse complement strand
GAGTGTTATGAGAAGGTAAATAATGGAATGAGAGGCAGAATAAATTTAGGTATCTTTACAAAGGACTATCTGACCACGTGCATTTTTATAGTCCTATTACATCGCCACTTTGATCGGGGTGGAGAGATCAATTGAATTCTACCAAGACCAGGGACTGTTCGTTGGCTGGCGCATGTTACATCAGGACATGTTACGAGGGCTAGACTAAGCGACGACCACAGTTCAACGTTTGCTGGCGAGATTTATGGGAAATGTAAATAAAATGACTGGGGGTAGAGTGAGTCTACGTACCTTTACCTGACCACGTGACCTTTTTATTGTCCGATTACATCGGATCGGGTGTGCTTAATTGGACGTTGAAAAGGATACCGGGTATATATACATGCTCGCAAACAACAGGCTGTTGTTGATTTACTAAATCTGAAGTACCAAGCCACATACACACGTCATCATTTCACTGACTGCTAGCTAACGAGAGAAAACTAACTGCATATAAATAAATAGATAAATGTCACATAATTTAAGAAACCTTGATAATTTCTATTCTGTCGTAAATGTTCTTTTTAAAGCATTTATGCATCATGTAGTTAGGACAAATTAAATGTTATTAATTCTTTGTTAATATAATTTTATTTTCCCTGAGTAGTTTTTTTTTTTGTTTTTTGTATTTGAATAAATGAGAGTATACGTAGCCTCAGTGAATTGATTTAAATTTTATTTTAAACAAAACTTTGAATTTCAATAAATACTTTATCAAAATGAGATATAATTTAAATAACCTTCATCTTTTCTATTCTGTTTTAAATCTTCCTTTTAATTCATTTATATATTATGGAGCTAAGAGAAATTAAATGTTATTTTTAATTTTTTGTTGATACAATTTTATTTCACTCACCAGCTGTTTGTATATGAATAAGTGCATATGTATGTAGCATAAGCTAATCTACGCCATTAATTGCTTTTAAATTTTATTTAAATCAAAATATATAATTTTCATTAAATACTTCATCAAAATGTTGCTATTGTTTTAGGTTTTATTTTTTCTCTATGCATTTATTTAGTTTTTTTCACTTGGGGTCCTTGGATAAGTTTAGAAAATGAAAAAGGGGTCTATGTGTCAAAAAGTTGAGAACCACTGTGTTAGGTTTACGGTTGGACCAGAATAGCTTTGTGGTGAAGTTGCTGTTTTGATACAGTCGCTGTTTTGATACAGTCGCTGTTTTGAAGTCGCTGTTTTGACGGTCGCTGTTTTGAAACAGTCGCTGTTTTGAAGTCGCTGTTATGACGGTCGCTGTTTTGACAGTCGCTGTTTTGAGCCCGTGCTAAATAACACGATGTCAAGCTGATACGGTTTTTGATTAGAGTATTTTATACAGCTATAATGAGGTGTTAGTAAAGGTGCTAATGTTTGGGTTTTAATCAACCTGATTTGAAATCTGACGTCTTCTTATTCTATTTCATGTTTTTATGTCAAGGTCTGAAAGAATAATGTCATTTTTGAAACATGAATAATTTGGAAAAATGGCTGCTTCGAAGAAATAATATGATTCTTCATACATATTATTTAAAAAAAAAAAAACAATAACAATAAAAACAGTTTAACCGACATAAGCTTCTGCAGGTGTATGCTATATTAATATCTAAAGAAAATCCGTTCTTACGTTTGGATTTTTCAATTAGATTTCATGGGACAATGTAACCCTTACAACAAAATACTAAATACTACTAGATTTTACTGTGTTTATCCCGTACAGAAGCACAGGCATAGGATGCATGCGTATACGTTTTAAAAGTTAATCGAATATTAATTGTTATTCATGTATCATATTATTTTAAAAATATAATTGTATGTTTAGAAGGGTACCTTACATACCAGCTAAAGTCATGTTTTTTTGTATTTGTCAATATACTTTTTCTCATTTAACGACTATTTTTAGCCTTAAGTACTCTTTCAAAACATGTTACTTAGATAAGAGTGTTTGAAAGATTGAAAGAAATTCAACTAATGTAATAATTTGACTTAATTATTTACGAAAAATGCCTGTAACTGATTAAAGTTTAATTTGGTAACAAAACATTTAAAAAGTTATCTAACTGAGTTTGTGTGCATTTTATCTCTTTAGAGCAATTGTATTTTTGGTGTAAAATGTCTGTTTCTTTACTTTAAATTTTGAAGTCACGTAAACCACCTTTCAGACCAAGCAGCTAAACTTGGGTACATATCATTGTTATCTCCAAAATTTTATCATACTTGAACATTTCTTTCTCGATTAGTAATAACAAAATAGGCACAGAAATTACACAATTTTTTAGGGAATAAAACGATTACTTTTAAATTAATATATTTAACTTGTTTTATTTTTTATAATTTATTCTTTTTAAATTATTTTTTGTTTGTTGCAAGAGTCGTGCTTTTATAACTTATGGCTCATTATTTTCAGTGTTGTACCACATCATGTTGACAACATTTTACTCTTCACATTACTATCCTCATTCCCGATCTCACAAGTCCTATATTAGAGAACTATTATCTTTAACATACTCGTTAAGAACGTTAAGCAAAAATAAAGTATGTAGAGTATAAAGATTACAAACATTTTAAAGCAATTTAAAGCTTTGAAAATGGAATTTTGTTTATTAATTTATTTATTCACAAGAGAAACTGAAGGAAATTTTGAAATCTTTCAAGTTAATAAGTAAAGGCATATTGAAATGTTTCACTAAAAATTTGAATATTTAAAAATCCTCACGAGGGACAATTTGAAGTTTCTACATGTTAAATAATATCTATAATTTTTATCTGGTTTCGTAAATATTCATGTCAGGCGTCTTCGTAAAACAATCAACAAAAAGATTTCAATGGAGATATTGTTTCAAATCTACGCATAGATTAATATCCACTTTATTGAAATCTGTTATTTTTTGACATTAAAATAAATGTATCAGTTTTAATCTACCAAGGCAGGAACGAACATTATACTTAAGATGTCCATTTGCAGTGTTTCCAAAATGATTTCATCTATCTGCTTATTGATCTTCAACGAGAACCTGAAAAGGAAAATGGTAAGTTTAAATAAATTAGTCACTATAACAGTCACTCAATTTAATATAAGCCAGCATGAAAATATCAATTTTACTGCTAGTTTATGATATATTCACTCGTTATTATCTGCAGTTTTTTTTTTTTTTAATCAGATAACGTTAAACCTGCAACGCCCCCGTCACGCACGCGCCCACATTCCTGATTGTAAGCTATACTATAACCTGCACCAACAACTTTATTGTAATTAAATCTGCCACCAACAAAATCTGTCCTGCGGGGTACCCCCCCCCCACCTCTCCCCCCCTCCGTAAAATAAATCACGTAACAACATGAAACCCATAAAAATTGGAATAGATTCCTTAATTACTACATTTCAAAAAATAAAATATATAAACACAATACATATGTAAAAGAAATAGCTTGAGAACCACTCAATACTCAAATGCAATGCACGAATAAATGAACAAAAATACAAACTTAGTTAATTATCAATAAATAAAATACATAAACACGATACCTCTAAAATATAAATAGCTTGAGAATCACTGTAATATTTTAAAAAATAAATACATTTAAAAGAAGGAAATGAATAAAATCAATCAATTCCAATACATGGTTATTTCACATAACCTCCTAATAAATGTTTCACATTGCCACCACACCCATGTGCCAAAAGCCCCATAAACATGTCGTTTAACAAACACCAGGACACTCATAAAAATTGAATGAATTATCCGAATTTGCATAACGATTTGGTTTCCATAACTTTATTGGCATTATTATGTACTACTTACATAATTATTATTTCCAATTAACATAATTAATGAGCCCGAGAGCCACCGGCAGATCATTGGCCACTTATGACTGTAATACTTGTGGTATTTAATTAACCTATACAAAGTCCGAAAACGAACATCTACAAATGTTCAACAGACAAGTATACAGTTCATTAGACCATATTTCCAGATTATTATACAGTTATTTAGACCATATTTCCACATTATTATACAGTTCATTAGACCATATTTCAACATTATTATACAATTCATTAGACCATATTTCAACATTATTATACAGTTCATTAGACCATATTTCATCCTTAGTATACAGTTCATTAGACCATATTTCAACATTATTATACAGTTCATTAGACCATATTTCCACATTATTATACAGTTATTTAGACCATATTTCCACATTATTATACAGTTCATTAGACCATATTTCAACATTATTATACAGTTCATTAGACCATATTTCCACATGGTATCATCAACTTTTCAACACAAGTTACCTCAAGACATACCCGCCAGTCAACAAATTAATTAAACTGTATGGCCTCCAACATTGTGCAACTTATCACAATACAGTTCAGCAGTGCAGAGTCGACCACTATGTATTTAAGCAGCACAATCTTCCTCACTGGACATCCACAATTATAATTAAACCATCCCACTATCAAGTAGCGCATTTAAGCTGCACGGCCGCCCACATATATGACTGTAGCCTGTTATTAATTTCGATTAACGCGCAGCAAATATATTAAAATTGTGCATACAAAAATATTGATACTCTGTAACTTAGCACACGTGATTGTATTTTAAATTTGCACACGGATCAACGAACCTTGGAAGGAATATTGGTACTTTCCACTTGGAATATGTTAATTCTTGCAGTTGATTAATAAATGTTGGAATTTGACAACAAAGGAAAATTAAATCGTTTCAGAACTGCTCTTAGTTTTTATATATTCAGAGTGATTCCCCTTTTATGTTAAGATTTAATCTGTTATTCCGGAAACTTGGTACATTTATTTGTAAAAAATATTTTAAATGTATTATGATTATTATATCATCATTTGCTGTTGTTGTTTTAAGAGCAACTGATAGACGATCGATCTCAAACTTAGATGAAAAAATGTGTCATTTCATCACTTAATAGATGTGTCAAGGACCTCAACGCCCTTTTAAAACTCGACCCTTGCAAAATAAAAATACACTTCATTCTTCTTAACTCAATTACGCACTCATCACTAACAATTGCCCATTTACAATTTAGACACAAAGAATAATACCAAAAGAACTATCATTATTCTTACTAACATAGTAACAATGTTTTACTATTTTTGTTAATGAAAAATTACTAACATTGAAATGTAGAAAAAATTATATTTTAATATTTTAATTTTTTCTAAATTTGTATGTTAGTAATTTTTCATTAGCTTCTTGGCGCGCCACAAAGGTACCATCGGTGAGCAGCATGCTTACCGTGTGCCGCATGTAAAAGATCCGTGTGTTTGACGGTCACAGCTCAAAACTTTTTTTTTCTACCGATTGTATTAAATAAATACAAGTGTTTGTTTAATATCGCATGATGATAATTTAGGTACCAAAAATGTGATGATTGAAATTAACGTTTATACGAGAATTGTGTGAGCTCAAAAGTTTGATTACTGTCATCATCTTTTAAAACACACCCGGGTGCTTGTGGGTTAATTGAAAGGAAAAGTCATTTTTTAAACTCCGAATTCCGCGGCACACATGTTCATTACAATGGCTGATATAATTCCGGGAACAACAATAACTTCAGACAACGGGCTCGCGTAAAGTGCAATTATTGCAGTTCCTGTCTTTAGTCAACAAACTGTTTACCATTAAGTCAGTGTTCGAAACAATTGGGGTTAATTTATAATTAAATAAAATTATTAGTATAGTTTATTTTGTATTATGAGTAAAATATCTCCAATATAATTCTTTACAGATAGGAACATCAGACAAACATCTAAAATCTTTGTCATTATTATTTAGGTTCAGGATACTTTTGACTAATCTCTTTTATTTAAAATAATAATAATAAAACAAATATTTATATAGATATTTTGAAAAGCCATGCTAACCATCTGATTTAACTGAAATATTTTTTTTCGTCCCATAACCTCTTGCTTTCGAGATTGTAGGGGGTTCTGAATGTTTCGATTAGAACATTTTCAGGCTTGTGGACCTTGGCGGCGCCCATCCCTCTCCAGGTCAGCGGAGGACTTTCTTAGCGTTAGTCATTTCTCTACATTTTTATAGTGCCCTTAACGCGGGCTCGATCCCACGCCCCCCAGCTTATGAGGCGAGCGCACTTTTGACTTCGCTATTCAGATATAATTCATATCTGAATAACATTTATATACCAAATGATATGATTACAAATTTTAACAACATTTTTTTTCATTCCTGGCTTGAAAAGGTACTGTGGAGCTGTGGAGTGATGGACAAGTTGGAAACAATAATTCTAGGAGGGACTTATAAATAATGACTCAGATAAATATATGGCAATAGTAAACAATTATTCTCTTTCCTGTCTGAAGTGTGATGGAACTTTCAAGTAGCCATAACCCGTATCTTTTTAACATAGCTGTACAGCTCTGAAAATACCTCGATTTTATTATACCTCATCGTATAATGTGGGTTTTAGAACAAATAACTTCATAGGGCTATATAGTGGCTTTAGTTTAAAAACACAGATTTGACATAAACATCTGAATGAAGTTTCAAAAGGTGAATGTGAAGCTAAGAGAATTTGAAACAGTTAAATATCATGAAAACTATCAATTTTTTTCTTTTTCATTTAACTTGCAAAGGTAACTTCTTTCATAGTATAAAATGATAATTTAAAAAATTGGTTTCATTAACAAAAATGTTTTAGGATGTTCCATTCTCTGAAAGACTTCCTAAAAACGTGATACGAACCACAACAGCACACATCAACACATGCTGAATTCATACATGTTTGGATATAGATTGGATCGGATTCAAGTTCTTCACTTGAACTTCTTAAATATCTCCTTCCACAATTGATATTTGTTCTACCACCATTTTGATTTAAAAAATTATTGTTTTTAAATTCAATTAGGTCTGAGAGCGATTTTTCAATGTTATCTTTTAACAAGGCGCTACCAAGATTGAAGACTACTTACGTAACACGTTCTATAGTCTCCATAGCCATGCAATCTGAAACATAATTTTAAAATAGTTTGTTTTATAGACGCATTTGAAATACACTAATAGACTATAAGGTCTACCATTATTTCATATCGTTGTTAAGTGTGTATACTTTGGTGAAAGTAAGTGCTTGCAGTTTTTAAAGCCATTCTATTAAAGCAACTTCCTGTTAGGTTTTATTGTCAAGCCTTTGACTTAACAGGTCATGGTTATGTATTTAATATCCACGGTGGCATCTTTGTCGGGAGTTTTTCTTTGAATCTTTGTTTCTTTGAAACGCATCTTAAATAGCTTTGTTAAAAAATCACCCCGAATCTTAACTTTAACCAATTTCTATGAAAATAATGAAAACAGAGAATTAACAAATAAAAAAAAACGAATTCAGCCATTAATAAACTGTTAGTTATAGACTACATTAACAATTAAAGATAGAAACACGTTGTGGAAACCATAAAATGAAATACATGAAATAGCTTCTAAACAATTCCTTTGATTTTTTTTAAAATCCATAATCTGATAACAAAACAAAAAAAAATTATTTTCAAAACAAATTTAACTTTCTTTGAAAGCTAAAAGTCAGGCTTCTTTTTAAATGGCATTAGTCTTAACAAAAGTTAGGAACCGTCAAAATGTTTATTATTTTTTAATTTAAAAATTTAAAAAATTAAAAATTAAAAATTATAAACTTTAACGCCCATGTCTAGTTTTGCAATGGTGCAAAGGTAACAAAATTCTACATTTTACTTTGTATAAACAACTTTAATAGATACAATTGATGATTTGCGGCAAAATTTAATGAGGGATAGACATACGATTTTCTGTAATTTATTTGTTTAAAAACAACATGAAAAAAAAGAACAAAAATACATGCAGTAATCCTCACAGCATGGCCTTAAATTATAAAAAGACACAACAAAAAGCTACTCACACGCAGTAACCATCGCAGCACGGTCTTATCTTAGAACAAGGCCACCATGCCTTCGCACACCTTTTTGTGAAAAATAAACAGAAAAAAATTAAACAGAAAAAAAAATTAAACAGAAAAAAAAAATTAGACTTTAAACTCGGAGAAGATTATCCAAATCATTTAGTCAGTGGCAAGCGCGCTTGACTGGCGTTCCAATTGTCACGAGTTCGAATCCATGGGAAGCCAAGAACTTGTTCCCGGGGCCTAGGGCGTCCCCGAGTTCCAAATGCAGATGGTCTTGGCTGACCAAACGCTTATGGAAGCAAATCCAGAAAATTCAGCAGACTAAGTCGGAGACCACGGGCCAATTGGCACGCAAAACTCAATATTCAATATTGAGAACGATTTAGTATACGGCAGTCCTTAACCATAGGGACTCGCGCCCCCCTGCCGGGGGGCGGCACCGAGGTTGTAACGAGCCAAAGTAGAGAAATTCCATCCTTGTGAGTTAAAATTTAGTTGGTCTCATTTTCAATCAGGTCCTGAATGCCCAGGTGGCCGCTTCAGACGGCGGGGCTGGTGGTGGGGGTCTCTCATTGTTAGTGGCTGGGGGGGCGTCCTTCTGGGATGACAAATAAAGAGCACAAGCTTTGGGGCTGACTACATTACAACACATGTAGGCTTATTTGTAGACAAGAATGGTGTTGAACGATTTTATGTAATGATTGGGTTTTTTTTTTAAATAAATTCTTTGTCTTAAAAGTATCTTTCCATTCCTCTGTAATATAAATCATGCATCTCAAAACAATGTATTTTAATTTTATTTAAATAATTTTTTGTTGATTAAAAAATTCCTTTTTAGTAGTAAAGTTGTTAAAAATTAATAATCGCATCATTTAACGACATGGAAATTTAAATTGTATATAATTGGCAGTAAATTTACACCTTCATTGGTTTGAAATGTTAGTGCGATACTCGTTACACACTGATATCATGGGGACTTTGACAAATTTGCTTATGTTACCGGCGGTGTGTGAAGTTCCGGCATTCTATAGAATTCCTAGGAAATGTATAGAATGCCTGATGGTTGTAGCAAAGAAATGCAAATGCTAAATAATGCATTCTTTTCTTTTAAAAACAAATTTAAATTTACTTATAATTTTTAAAATAATATAGTAGTCTCTGNTATATATATATATATATATATTAATTTACAGACATTTTTAGCTCTGTTTTTTTTTTTAAATACTTACTTGACTCCTTCTTCATTTGACAAAGCGTCTGAAAATATAATGTCACTAGTGTATCACCCGTCAAAAATGACTGAAGTTTTCTAAATAAATATATCTCAGCTGCATTCTATTCATTTTGAACAAATGTTCATCAGAACAAAAAAATCTGTCATCAATATACATAATTTGCAATGTATGACTGTCACGTCGGTCTGTCTGTCCGTGACGCTACTAATTTTAGAAATTAGCGCACTGAAAATAATCAATGTATATTTATAGTTTGCCATTTATGTCCGGATGCCATATTGCTCAATATCGTGTGAAATTGATTGGGGATTTAAATTATTAACGTGTAGTAAAAAGACGTCATTTGGTGGCCCCTGCCCCGAGGGAATGAACATAAGCAGTTCATCGCCAGATTGTAATGAGATATAGACTTTGAGTTTTTATACACTAAGATGGGGGCTGAATACCGAAGTCAATAGAGCGCTCTCCTAACTAGCTGAAAGGCGTGGGATCTAGCCCAGTAGAAGACCAAATAAAAATGTTGATGGATGGCTATTGCTAAAAAATCATCCGCTGACTTGGAGGGGAGATGGGCACCGCCAAGGTCCACCAAGCTCAGAGAAAGTTGAAGAGTAACATTAGAACCCCCAAAAACCAATAGGTTATGAGACTTGTAAAAAACAATTTTTTAAAGAGATGGGCAAGATCTATTTATTTTCTCAATAACTTTCGCCAACATTAATTTTTATACTTCTAATATACGTATAATAGGCCAATTCACTACAAGATGCCAATTTTAAAAACCTGTTCATTTTAATTCATATTCAAGATTGATATATTCCGCAAGATCGCTCAAAATCGAAGAAGGAAAAATAGTAAAAATATGCGGGGAAAAAAAGAAAAATAAAGAAAAGTTTAAGCCTGTAGCCTTTTAATATGGACTACAGAATTTATTTAAAACAAATTTTGGTTAAGATCCCTTTATATACATAGTAGCTAACGCATAAAAAATATTTTTATTTAGCTCATAAAAGCTAAAAAATATTTATTATGGCAACATTCAGGGGAAAATGTAAAGTTGAAAATACCTTTTTATTTTTAATCTGCACAATATAAGATATAGATCTATTTGTCATTTTTTGTCAAGATCATAAGTAATCGAATGGGGAATACAAACTTATACGTTTAAGAAAAAAAAGGCATTTAGTGCCCCCCATGAGTGTCAATTTTCAAAAGGATTTTTACACAAACTATTCCGGAAGTTACTACATTTTAATCAAGATCGGATGAATGGTTTAGTGAGCCATAAAGGACAAACATACATTTAGTTTTATATTATATTTATTTTATTTTATTTTTCTTTTGATGATCATTTGTTCAAAATTAAGAAATTGAAGCTGAATTATATTTATTTTTAGAACTTTGTTTTCCTAAGGGTTTAAGAATTTATTCCCATTATGATTTTAAAGAGCTTGAAAGATTTTGAAACATTTATCTATAGATTTTTTAACTAAATAAACATGTATTTTAAAGTTAATTTCTTGGGCCGATTGGGCCTGGGGTTCTTTAATGTCTTTTTTGTCTATATGAGATGTATATAAATTGTGTAAACTTTAACGACTGAGAAAAGGGATTGATCTGAACCAAACTTGGTGTATAATAACTCGATAGCCCATATTAAAATTCCGAAGTACATTGACTCCCTAATGTTCACCCTTTCGGGCCGGGGGCTCTGTGCTATTTTGTAATCGTTTAAGATTTTATTCCCCACTCTGTGCCATGGCTTTGACAAATATCGATAATATTTTCAATATTTTACAAAATTGAAATAACAAATTCTTTACAAAATTACATCTTGCAATATTTGAGCCAGAGGGCCCTTAATGCAATGTTTTGTTTATGTATATATATATATATA
>MUZC01004517.1:928324-1044515 GCA_002072015.1 Radix auricularia | reverse complement strand
AAAATTCGATTTATTAATAAATAATTAATAATAGTTTTTATTTTATTATTATTTTTTACGTACAAACTTCTCCGTTAAGGGAATGCAGAAAGAGTATACTTTAAAATAACCTTTTTTATAAGGACAATGATATAAAAAAAACGCATTGTTTTTAACTATTTAACAATAACAAAATTTAAATTCATTGACATTATATTGAACTACTTATTTTTTTTAGATATATACCCTGATAGTAGTACGTAATTTAAATTTAATTAAATTAAATACTTAGGTTATTGGCATTTTAAAAAATGCAATAAAAGGGCACAAAATATGAAGGAAAACGAAATAGTGAAAAAAGAGATTATGAGGTCTTAGAAAAAAATCATAGCTTTCGAACCACTTGGGATAAAAAGATGAACTTTATGTTTTTACTAATCATAAAACAATTTCTATACAGCTGTATTACTTTTATATCTATAAAAGAAATTTGAAATTTTCATTCAAGTGCCTCAACTTTAACACGTTATTTAACTTGTTTTTAGTGCTAACTGTTTTAAAAATAACTTAATGACAATACTAATTGCGTGTTTTTATTACTTCCCTTGAAATTTTCAGTTTAATGACGTCATAATCTTTATTTTTAGCTTAACAAAATTATCGATTAATTAATCGGTAATTTTTGAAAAGTTAACGATTAAAATAAATTTAATCGATAACAGCCCTTATATATATATATATATATATCCAATATTTTTGTATAAAGGTCTGCGCCAGAAAATAACAAGGTCTATTCTATGAATGACATACACTTTGTTCTATACTTGTAATATAATGAAATAAATGCATTAGTTATACACCTGTATGATAGTTTAGACACAAGATAGATGCGTCAAATATTGTTTTTAAACGAAATATTATTCTGTTTTTATTTATAGTTTTAAATACTTTTTTGTTAAGTTCCATTATACAAGATTTTATAAATTATTGTATCTACAAATTTAGAGATGATGTCAAGTCTTGAGACTATCAGATAAAAGGAAGCAAATAAACAATTATTACTATCTGATTCCTGGGAAACAACTATTAAAAACTTAAGAACTTTGGACGAACAACAATAAAATAGATATTGTAACAAAATCCCAATGTCTACGAAGTTATTCAAATATAAAGCAAAACCTTGGGATTTATAAAAAGAAACCTTTAAAGATACATAATATTGGAGCAAAAGAAGAGTGAAAAATCTCGTTATTTTTAGTTTAAGCTCAAATAGTCGTTTTAGAATAATGAATGTGTGTGTTCTGTTTGAATAATTTATCAATTTAATTACATTTACCTGTTAATTGTGTCCTTTTTTCCCATGAGAATTGATCTTTTTATATAATTATTAATGATTATATGAATGCTTCCTTCAATCCGTCCATCAATGATTCCTAAAATTATATACATGAATTATTGCAGCAATGCTTACATCGATGTTTTCATCAACACTTTTATATCCCTTATTTTAACTTCACTGTCTTGCCGCTCTCTCTCTCTCTCTTTCTCTCTCTCTCTCTTTCTCTCTCTCTTTCTCTCTCTCTCTCTCTTTCTCTTTCTCTCTCTTTCTCTCTCTCTCTCTTTCTCTCTCTCTTTCTCTCTCTCTTTCTCTCTCTCTCTTTCTCTCTCTCTCTTTCTCTCTCTCTTTCTCTCTCTCTCTTTCTCTCTCTCTCTCTTTCTCTCTCTCTTTCTCTCCCTCTTTCTCTCTCTCTTTCTCTCTCTCTCTTTCTCTCTCTCTCTTGCTCTCTCTCTCTCTTTCTCTGTGTCGTGGTCGGTCCTACTGCCAAGCAAAAGTAAAAAATGACCCACTTCCTGTGGTCCTATCAAGCTGAATTTTCCTCATAGACATGTGCCACCTAACAATACATTGCAACAAAATGTCAGACTGATCACAGGGATCTGTCACACGGTGCGTATTATATTGAACATGATCAATACTTTTATTTATGTCTCCTATATAAAAGATTTATAGTTTAATATTTGTTTGTTCGGGCTTTGTTTTATTATCAATATTTTCATCTGTGTCTCGATCAGTGCAGCCATCAATTATTGATATGAAATTGAAATGACTCTATCAACCAACTGTGCTGGTTTGTCGCTGATATTGTTATATGAACGTCTCATTTTTAAATCTGTTTTACTTTAAGCCCCCCACGGTGCTGGGCGCTCGCTGATTTGATGGCCACGCCACTGATCCTAGATCATTTATTCAATACAATCTGCAGACTGGTTAGCATAGGCCATAGGATACAATCCTTTCAAACCCCAGCGTATTTTTTATTTTGTTACTCATCTAATGAGATACTTCAACATGGCAATACACCATCACCAGTTTGTAGCATTCGATACCGTCAGTTACTTCAGCAATTGACATCAAGTCAGCCGACTACTCTATTATAGCAAAACATGGACATCAACGAAAACTTTCTACACTTAAAGTGCTACTGTCCATCCATCCCCGTGGCGCTACAGCCCATGTAGGGCTTAGGCCTGCATGAAGTGCTACTGTCCATCCATCCCCGTGGCGCTACAGCCCATGTAGAGCTTGGGCTGCCTGAAGTGCTACTGTGCTATTGCCGAATTCGGCCAAAATATAGCAAAAACTGGACCAGAGCTGGGGCCTTTGTTGTAAAGATGACTGGATTCTGGATTTACTAGAGCCAGATACGAAATTCGGTACACTCCTAATTAAATTACAAAAGATACCAAACTTTTAAGTCGGAAATTAGGAGTGCAATGAATGCAATAAAATCTTCATAATCAAAAGCACTCAATGTCTGGCTATGAGATGATAAGGCGAATAGTGTGGTTAGGCGATTATGGTAAGGGGTAGAGGGATGTGGGGGCTGGTGAGTATAAAATTGAATAGACCGTGATGAGTGTGGGGGGACTTTGTGAAAAGTGTTAGAGAAGATAGTAATGAAGGAAATGTTAGGGTTTTCGGTTAATGGTGCTATATTTGATGTAGATATGCTTTGATTTGGAAAGTTATTCTTCTTAATGCCACAAGGTGGTATATATTATTTTCATACTAATTTTAGAGGCAAAGCATTCTAGCACTGACATTTGTTTACAGTTATAAATTTGTCTACATGTACATGTATCCTTTTCTTATCGTTCTATTGGTAACACTAATATAAAGTACGTTGGTGCCATTTCTTCTACAATTTGTAATGATATGGACATACTTCATCTTTTTATCTTAGATATACAAACGCTCCTTCTATGCAGAAGATAATTGCGTCCACAGACCATGAGAGATGATCTGTTGGCAAGTGATGCAGGGGTCACAGGCCACGGCTATAAGGATTTCACGCATTACCCAGCACCCTAACTATTGTCTAGTTAGGTACTCATTCAGAACTGAGTGACTTGCGGACTCCCCAGACATAGCCGGGGAGGTACGGGAAAGAAAAGAGTCCCACGTTAAGACAATGTTGTATGGCACTGCTCAGCAGCCTGAGCAGGTTGTCCAAGTATTAAGCAAGGCCTTAAGAAATAATCTCAAGCCTCCAGAATATGTGATTAGAGTAGTGAGGAAGGAGGTGATGAGGGACTATGGAAGAAGATAACTTAGAAAGATGTGTCTTAGGACAACTAACAGGGTGGGGGAGATTTGGTATAGTGAAGAGAAGTTGGTGAAAAGTAAATGGGTCTGACGGATATGTTGGTAAAGAAATCCACGAATGTGGTGAAAAGTGGAATGATAAGCATTTGAGTGGGTTTAATGGACGGCTGTTGAGATGGGCATAGGACGGGGAAAGGTGGGTAGAGTTTGAGAAGTAGAGAAACGTTGTGAAGGTGGAGCTGTTAGGATTAAAATTTTCCTGAAAAAAATTTATAAATTCTTCTTCTATTTATTCATGGCTAACTATCAATGCACTCATCATTGTGGCTCGTTAATTGTCAGGTACACACCCATCAGCGATTGGTGAGCTCAGACACACCATATAGCCACAGGAACAGGTCCCTGCCTTCACATACACTCGAATCCGCAACCCTCCCTACGCTAGTGGAGCGCGCAGTCAATATGATTTAAAAACCATAAACAAAAACACATTTTCTTTGAATATATAAAGCACAAAAAAATAAATCAATTTAATTGACGTGGTAGCGAATAACAGATGGCGCCAACGTGATAAGAAGAGAACGAGACAACACACTGTGGGACATGTAATCTAGATTGTTGATAACACGTGTCACAGAGTCGATGGGACTCTTTTAATCTATGCATATATTTTTGAAAACGTGATAAAAACGTAAAATTTAAATGGCTGCTATTACAAAAGGGGCCTGGAGTCCTGTCCATTTCCTAGTGTCGTAACCGTTATCTTGAAGACCATCCGTATTTGAAGACCAATCTATAAAATGGAGTCCCATTTCAATTCTTACTTTATATGTTTTATCTTAATTCCTATCCATTATTTTGAAAATCTTTAAATTGAACGCAATTCTCTAATTAATACGAAAGACCAACATATCACAACACCGTGTATAGCAGCTAATAGGAGTGTGTATTTTCTTTTCTATTAACATTCTCGAAACGGCGGCGGGATCTGAAAAATCATTAGAATTTCAAGGATTCAAATTATTTATACTTGAGCCCAGGGATGGGCTTACCTCTACGTGGTCCCCGGGATGAGTAGGCTACGCGAAGCCCGAAACTTAAAGTCCCGACCAGGAAGGTCGAAGTCCGGTTAGGGCTAGCTAGGAAGTTAGACAGATGATTACATCCGCTGTACGGAACGTAGACGGAAGCGACCATGGTGGAGATCGCCTCTGTCGATGATGAAAACCATTGTGCCCGTTGAAGGTCGGGTCATCCGAAGCGGCCGTTTCGTCCCCCTTTCTAGGTAGAGTCAGTGAACGGCACTGTTTAGGGCCAGGAGGGCCAGTAAAATACTAGAAAAAATGCCGTGAAGAACTTTGGTCGGACGTCAGCTCTGAGGGAACCTTCCCGATAAAGGGGTGCCCTTACCCAACACTATTTGGTTGGTTCTGCGGTTCCCCGCACCCGCCGGGAGGGTTACAATGATGATTCCCCCTATCTTGCGACAGTCCTAAGCAAATTAGCCCCGTTTCTCTGTACCGTGGTGGCGCCCCAGCAATGGCGGGTCATAGTAGGAAAATCCACATCCTCCTTAGGTAGGTAGCCCCCATTAGTGGCAGGACGGTGAGCTTCGATTGAACTTAACCCTGCCCAGACGGCCCCCTCCTAGAGGGGACCATGTTGGAGGTGCCCTTGTCAGCTACGTCTCTTGGTGGAGAGGCGGGAGTTTGCCAAGAGATTCCCCAGCGGTACCTATAAGAGGTTTAGTAACTCAGGGCCTTTGATGACATCTCAAATGACTCACATTTGAGCATAATTTCAATGAATTGTTTCAGCGTTTTGAAAGATCAATTGTGTAGTGCTTATCAAGTATTTAATTTATTTCGTTTCATTTACTTTCTGTTCCTAATATTAATCCAGAATGCTTTCAATTACTGCGAATCGTATCTGCTTTAAAAAATCATAAGGACTTACCCGTGATCAAGCACCTCTTACCTAGCATTAAATCCAAGGACATAAATATGATAAACACCTGGATTAAGTTCTTTAGATACGTGTTTCATTTTAAACTGAGCCATTTTCTTTGTAAGTATCTTCTTATATTGTCATCATCATTATCAATCGGTTGCTGTCGTTAGGGGAGCGCATGGACACATCAACTGACAACGATCTCCACATGTGCCTATCTTAAGCGGTGGCCAATAATTCATTCAATATCAACCTTGTCTATTCCTTTATGTTGTCAAGTCAACTTTAACCGATGACGACATTTTCGCCGGCCTCCTTCTACAGTGTCTTAAAGGGTGATTTTTTTCAAGGTACCAAGTCGCAGCATTTGACGCCATCTTACGCCTTTTAATTGTTGTTATGATGGTTTCCTGACGACCCGCAATAGAATTTATTCTGTCCCATACATATTCATTGGCCTTGTGTTTCAGATAAGAGATCTGGAAAAATTTTCTCATGCATTTGTTTTCAAAAGCCTGCAGCATGTTTTCAATGGTTGCTTGTAGTGTCCTGGTCTCACATCAATAAAGGATAACATTTTTAAGGATAGCTCTGTACAAATTTTAATTTTGCTTCCTACATTCTCAAAGGTGTGGAATTCAAGATAAAATATTATACTTAAAGTAGATAAGTCAGGTCATATTATAACACCACATTAAAAATTGACTGAAGGTTAAGATTTTTAACAAAGCAGTTCTTCCGAACTCTGGGTCAAGATCCTATGTCCTACTGACACAAAGCAGTACTGTCGTGATCCCTCCAACTATTCGTGTCGACCATCCCTTCAAATAGAATCAAGATTGAATTCAAAAACGTGACAGGAAGTGAGACGTTTAGATTGGAATGAGTTCGAACTGACTTGTTGTAATCGAATATTGGTCGCATTCTCTCAACGTGTTTGCCTTTGTTCACCTCTTAGTTTTAATTAAGAATCGATTTCTCTACTCCATCCTCTACCATCTTCTCGACTGGCTTCGTGATTCACAAACATTGGAGACTGGGGATTGGGTTACAGAGCACCTTCTTCAGACTACGCCAATGTAGAACATGACTCTATATCACATGAACACGTAATAACACAACAGCCCATTACACTCAACTCAAATGTTTTATTTACTTTTATTTGTATGGTGTACAAAAAAAATATATAGTTTTTAAATCACATAATAGGGTTTCTAAAAAGTTATTTTTCTGCTAGTAATTGCATTTATTTATTTATTACATATGTTGTTTTTTTTCTGTAATTTTTGTACTATCAATTCGTTGGTATTAGATTTTATATGTGTTTTTTTTTTCAAAAAATTTAATTGGTATTTTATGGGTTTTCCCCCTCACCATCATTTTATTGGTATAATATGTGTTTCTTCCTAGCACAAACTTTAAAAAAGTATATTCTTGATCTTGTTTTTTCGGATGTTTTATTTTCTTTTGCTCTGTTGGTGTAATATCAATTTATAAACATTCTGCAATTTATTTAGGCACCAGTAAAAATTAAAAAACTGAGATTCTTTTTTAAAAAATACTCTAAAGGTTAATAAATGTCCCTGATTGATTTTTCATCAGACCATACCAGTGGCCATACCACGTTGTATCGTCATCACCTTATGAGAAGAATAGAAATCTTTAGCTCCATTTGTTTTGTTAAAACAAACCTGTTAAAAGCACTTGTACCAGACCATAAAACACACACAGAAGCACATTAACAAAGCAATAATATTTTACTCAAATGCTCATTTTTTGACTACCTACCAGATATTTTTAGCTTTAAAAAAACCTCCAGCTTAATTAAGCATAGTAACATGAAAGGTTACACTTCCTCGAGCTGCTAGGAAAACAAAACCAGAAAACTTCAATTCTTGTTTAACGCGACACTTGATTATACTAATCTAAATACTTTTCTAGCTATGCAGCTGTTAGAACAGGAGTCTTTTTGATCCAAATTTGATGCTGATACAATGTTGTAAATAAAAAAAATGTCTGAATAGACAGCTGAAAGTAATTTAAAACTTATTGTTTAAACTATTTTTTTACAACAGAAAAAAAAACAGAGTTTCATAAGTTATAAAGGATGAATTCTTTATTTTGCTTCATGTTTAAGACATAAACAAATATGCATTTACCATGTCTAATGATCGCTTCAATGCAATGTATAGTTACTTAACATAAACAATTTCCTGCAAAACGAAAAAGTTAATTAATTACTTGTCTAAATTACAAACCAAAAATATTGTTCATTTAATAGACGAGTTTCATTGGCAGACGTGCCTGTCAATCGTGACTACATAACATATTTCATTAACCTGGGCCAACTAACATCTTTTCTAGACTTGGACTAGCTGTCATCTCTACTACACATAAAATCCCCTATATCACACATGGTTTTGTATAGTTTGAGGCCCTTTCAATACAATAGCCTTAGAGTACTTTTTAAGTTGCTTTTTGTTTTTTAACTATTTAATTGATTATATATTTTTTTTAAATGTGTGTGTGTGTGTTTTGTTTGTATTTTTGTTGTTATTGTTTTTATCTGTGGGGTGGGGGCGGGGTATAAACTTGCAATCGTTTCATTGAACCAATTTTTACTTTCTGTACTTGACTATTTACCTCTGCATGGCGTTATCTAAATGTTCTAGTGATTTTTCTGAATTTACATTGTTTGTGTAAGTGGTGGTATTTCTTGACATCAGCAGGTAACAGTGGCAGGGGTGGGGTGGAGGGGTCCCATTTCCTTCCCCTAGGTAACTGACGCCTGCATGTCTTACGTCCCAATTGTAAAATCTTGTAAATAGAAAAAAAGACTGTTGTTTCATGCTACAAACACAAGGATATCCATCGTTAAGACCCTGGGCTGGGCAGACACGGGCATACCGCTATCATTAAAAGACTCGTCCGGGTGGGATCGATAACTACGGAAAAAACGTTATCATTAAGGGGCCGGTTTGGGTGAGATCGATTTTTTTTTAACGGAACACCGTTATCAGAAAATAGAAATCGATATTTTAAAAAAAATTATTACAAACACGAGTTGGTTCTTGTACTCTTTCACCTAGTATAATTTATGACAGTTAAAAAATATTTTCTAAACCAGCGAATCCAACAGATCTGTTTTCTCCGGGTCGTATTTTCGTCGTTGTTTCAAGTTCTTTGGACCATATGGTCTACATTAATTTAATCTGTGTCTATTTCAACTATCAGTTTAGAGGTTTTGGTTAATCTGCATGGTCATTGAATAGAGAAGGCAAACGGTAATTAAACACGCCAAGCTACTTCCATGTTTACTATAGAAACGGATCCTGTTGGTATCTGAACTGGACTTAGACAAACTCAGCTGGAGAGATCAGCTGTTATTCAACGTAACCCGGCACCAACGTAATCACATATTCTGGAAGCTTGAGATTACTCTCTTAAAGCTTTGGTAAAAACTTGGGCAACCTGCTCCATATGCTGAGCAGTTCTATACTTTGAGCCTAGAAATCACTAGCCGTCCTAAAATCACCGGGTGAGCATTTTTTTAAACTAGAATCAGCTTTGATAGCAAAATTAGAAGCATCACTAGATCTTGCTCTATAACCAGTACTAACTAGAACGATGACTTGAACAAGCAAGAGATCCATGTCTTTTATGCACGTCTCACATTTGTAAATCCTTAATATTAACTTGGGGAGTCCGCTTGCTTGAAGAAAAAAAACTATGGATCGATTTTAACCCACTTCTTCGTATCCTAGTGAGCTGAAATTTCGCAGGCAGACTCTTGCCAATAATAGAAATGGTAAATCAAAATTTCTGATCAATCGAATGTACTGTAATTAAATTAATGAATTTTAAAATTATCTCTTTTTATTGCTATGTAGCATGTTAATTTTTGTGCAAGAGTGTCGCAATGCGCATTATATTGAATGACCTTTTTTAAATACTTCGGTGCGTATAATATTGCTGATACCTTTGTAAAATATATTCCCGATCAGCAAATGTAAATGCTAAATATTAATTGCTAACCTGTCTCATGGTGCGCACTGTGTTAAACATATTTTTTTAACCCTTTTCCCGTAATCAAAATCGAGCTGAAATTTAGCAGTTAGACTGTAGATCTACAAGTTTTTTTTTTTTACTATAAATCATTTATATCTTTGAGACATAACTAAAACTTTGGATTTTAGGATTGTCGTGCGATGCGCATCATAATGAACATGCTTTTAGTTATGTATCTTATATTAAGGATTTATAGTCAAAAACCTTTGGTTATTTACGGGGTGTTTGTTTTTGTGTTAAATTAAAAATTAACGTAAATCTCTCTCTCTCACTCACTCTCTCTGTGTCTGTCTCTGCCTCTTCCTGCCTCTCTCTCTCTGTCGCTGTCTCTCCCTATCTACCTCTCTCTCTGTCGCTTTCTTTCTATCTCTATTTGTCTTTATTTCTATCTCCATTTCTCTCTCTCTCTCTCTCTCTCTCTCTGTGTCTCTCTCTCTCTCTCTCTCTTTCTCTCTCTCTCTCTCTCTATCACTCATTATTTTTTATTGTATGCGGGAGTTAGGTATTGGGGATTAGGTAAAATCAAAAACTATTACCAGCCATTATTTGGAGAATCTAATTCTTTTGCTCTGAATAAAGCCTGTTACCTTAGAGCGTCTACATACTTGACAAAAGTCTTTAGTAAAAATAAAACTGATATTATGAATATGTTATAACTTAGATTACAACAGCCTGTTACTCGAAGAACACTAGATAATTTATTTTTATCGGGGTTTTGATAACAGTTTCAGGTTGGTTGGACCACGTAGAGTTCGGTTGAAACTGAGATGTGAGTTAGAGTTCACTCAAGCGGAGGACACTGGTCAGCTACAGATCATAAAATATGGCATTGTTATCGGAGTCACCAAGTGTATACATTTTAACTCAACTCATACACCAGAAAGTCGTTCAAGATTGACAACCAAGGTTAAAGTCAATCAGGGGCATTTAATCTTTTAGGTTGCCATAAGAATTAGGTTTGGATTGTCATTAGGTTTAGTGTTGGACTGTCATTAGGTTTAGGGTTGGATTGTCATTATATTTAGGGTTGGATTGTCATTAGGATTAGGGTTGGATTGTCATTAGGTTTAGGGTTGGATTGTCATTAGGTTTAGGGTTGGAATGTCATTAGGTTTAGGTTTGGATTGTCATAAGTTTTAGGGTCGGATTGTGAATAGGTTTAGGGTTGGATCGTCATTATCTTAAGGTTGGATTGTGAATATAATTAGAGTTGGATTTTCATTAGGATTAGGGTTGGATTGACATTAGATTTAGGGTTGGATTGTCATCAGGATTAGGGTTGGATTTTCATTAGGATTATGGTTTGATTGTCATGATATTTATGGTTTGATTGTCATTAGGTTTAGGGTTTGATTGTCATTAGATTTAGGGTTGGATTGTCATTAGGTTTAGGGTTGGATTGTCATTAGGTTTAGGGTTTGATTGTCATTAGTTTAAGGGTTGGATTGGCATTAGGTTTAAGGTTGGATTATCATTAGGTTTAGGTTTGGATTGTCATTAGGTTTAGGGTTCGATTGTCATTATGTTTAGGGTTGGATTTTCATTAGGATTAGGGTTGGATTGACATTAGATTTAGGGTTGGATTGTCATCAGGATTAGTGTTGGATTTTCAATAGGATTAGGGTATGATTGTCATTATGTTTGGGGTTTGATTGTCATTAGGTTTAGGGTTTGATTGTCATTAGATTTAGGGTTGGATTTGTAACAGGTGGGTCGGTTCTGACACCATTTAATGTAACAGGCCGAGGTCCCCGTTTTCTCACTTTCTCGTGATTGATCTCATTTGTGCTTCTTTGTGAGCTTGTCTAACAGTATTCTCTTTCACACGTTCATTCAATTCATAAATCAAGTCCAGGAAAAATGCTCTTTAATAATGCAATAGGAAATATGTACACTTATTTTACAGTATGCCACAATGTTCCTTATTCTTCTAGATTCTACTAGTTACACCTCTGTCTCTCAACTCTTCATTTCTCACTCTCCGTGTTCTACCAGTGACCACACACTCGTGACCTTCTCACTGGCCTCCTTTTGACCGTGACACACCACTTTTCTCACGTGAGATCCACCCCCTCCTTCAAAAAAAAAAAAATGTTTAGCCAAAAAACATTTTTGGGTCATAACAAAAAAATTAGACAGCAATTTGAAAATAACGTTGTCTTTAACACTCACAACAAAAGTTTAACATTACAGAGACGTTCATGGATTGTCACGCTTCAGCTGTCTCACCAATACGATTTCTTTTTTTTCCAGTCTATTTATAGTTAGAAATATTAAGCATAAAATGCACAATGAACATTGTTTTTACAACAAGTCAAAAAATATTTTAGAATCTGACTAATGCATATAATCATCAGTTATGATTGTCCATACTATACTTTATTTAATTCATTGCTATTTTGAATCAACTTTACGACACATAAATATATTCTTTAATTTATAATATGCGGTGATCTCAAATGATCCTTTATGGATACAAAGTAATTTTATCTGCTCTTAGCTGCAATAATGTATAACATTGATTACAAAATTAATCCACAGAAAAATTATGTTATAAAAATAACATTACAACTGGTATTAATTAAAAATAAAAGCTCTTCAATGCTTCATCAGTCTCTTAAAGGTTCAGTAATTCACTAATCACGAACATCAGTATTTCTGTTAACAATATCAAGTTCAGCATCTTGAATAAGTCGCTTGGCTTCTGAGATAGCATGTTTGCTTCCAAATCGTTTAACAAAACTTTGATTAGATGAGGCATAATCATGATAAATTTTTATCTGACAGTTACTATCTGCTTCAATGTTTCTGATTCTGTATCCTCTACGACCAATTAATCTTCCTACTGTAGATGATTTTACTTTAATTGTCTCAGACTCATTATTACTATTTCTGTGATTCCAATATTCATCTCTTCTGTCATATCTATGATTAACAATAGTGGTCACAATATTACCAGAGTTTATATTTTTCTGTTTTTATTTCTTCTTTGCTGAGTTTCATTTGTATTTCATGCATTGTTTTGCCTTCTCCTCGAAGTTTCTTGAAGTTTTGTTTTGATACACGCCGATTTCCTAAGACTATGTTGTCTTCAACTTCAATGTCTAATTCTTCTTTTATTTTCATTGAGGCTATGGTTTGTAAACTAGCACATATTTGAGTATTGTTTTCGTGCCATTCTTTATACATTTCATCTGTATAATCAATAACTCCTTCAATGTTGCCTATAATTAGGTCGCAAATTGCATCTTTCAGAACTCTTGCTCTAACTTCACCATGAAACCAGGGTGTGTTGATGTTGATTATAGCAGTTGGGCATCTATTTTTGTTCCATCGCCCATCGTTAGTGTGTCTGTTTTGCCATCATAATCTTCTTTTTCTACTATCTTGCTGTGTGCTACAACTGTTGTGCAGCCTGAGTCCCGTAGACACATGCATTTTTTGTTGTTGACATACACGGGGAAAAATTTAAGTCGTCCTTGGCTATAAATAGCTGCCACGGTATCACTGGCTCGTGTGTCTTCTCGATTTATGTTTTTCCTACTGTCCAAGTTTTGTTCATCATTTTTTCTATATGTTTGATTATAATTTCTGTTTCTTGAATGAAAGTCATATCTACCTCTTCATGATTTTGTGTTTTGATCATAATCTCTATAGTTTAAATTGTGATTATGTCTTCCTCTCCATGATTTTTTGTTTTCTCTTTCAAATTGACCCTGTCCATAACTTGTTTCTATGTTATTTCGTGTTGGGCTGACCTTGGGTGAAGTCTGTCCTTTGTTGAAATAATAGTGTCTTGCAAGGTGACCTCTCTTGCCGCAGCAGTAGCATATGATTTATGGTTTGTTGTTTTGGACTGTTGCCAAAAAATCATGTCTTTTGTCCATTTCAACTTCTGGATGTGAGTCCTTGAATGTTCTTAAAGAATTTGTTAGTTCAGTCTGGGTTCGAATTTTCTTGTCAGCTAAATAAGTGCATAATGCTGGTGTTGCGTTCTCCAAAAATTTATCTATTAACACCATGTCCAGTATGGCTCTGGGATCGTTGGTATCTATGGCTGCCAGCTCTAGCTATTTTGTCAGTTTTACTTGCGCTTCATGCAATTATTTGTGGGTCTTTGTCCCTTTTTATTCTGATTTCGTGAAATTCTCTTCTGTAGTCATTCTGTTGATTTTCTAAAATGGAATAATAGGGCCTTTTTTACATTTTTGTAAATATTCCTATCATTTTTTGCTATACTGTTATAGGCCTCAAAAGCTTCACCTGTAAGTTTTGTCATAAGTTGTGTAGGCCAATGTATTTCTTCAACTTCTTTTATATGCATAACTGATTCAAAGTAGTCCAAATAAACATCTATCTTTTCCTTTTTGCTATCATATTTTCTAACTTTAATTGTTTCGTTTGGTGTTAACCTTTCATTTGTGTTGTTACCTGGATTGTGATCTCTTTCCTGTAAATCAATCTGTAACTTCAGATTTTCATATTTCAATTGCTCCATTAGTCTCATTGCATTTCTTTCTTCTCTATCATTAATTTGCTTTTTTTTCTCTTTTTCTTCTTCTTTGGCTACTTTCTCTTCAACGAATTCGCGTAATTCTTTGCCAAGTAGTCCATATTTTTCAGCTATGGCGGTAAATTTTTCATAATAATCCATTTTGAATTTGTTCACTGTAGTTGTCACTGAATATCACTTATATTACACAATGTACACTTGTTGAAATTATTAATAAGTATCACACCGAAATTGTTTTAGATAATCCTTTAGGAATGGTCTTGATCACAATTTTCCCGAAAGAATGTAGCTTTCACTTCTGACACCAATGTATGTCACAATTTATGTAACGTGGGTATCGCTTCTGTCACTAAGCACCCACTTCTGACACCAATGTAACAGATGGTCGGTTGTGACACCATTTAATGTAACAGGCCGAGGTCCCCGTTTTCTCACTTTCTCGTGATTGATCTGATTTGTGCTTCTTTGTGGGCTTGTTTAACAGTATTCTCTTTCGCAAGATAATTCAATTCATAAATCAAGTCCAGGAAAAATGCTCTTTAATAATGCAATAGGAAATATGTACACTTAATTTACAGTATGCCACAATGTTCCTTATTCTTCTAGATTCTACTAGTTACATCTCTGTCTCTCAACTCTTCATTTCTCACTCTCCGTGTTCTTCCAGTGACCACACACTCGTGACCTTCTCACTTGCCCCCTTTTGACCCTGACACACCACTTTTCTCACGTGACAGGATTGTCATTAGGTTTAGGGTTGGATTTTCATTTGGTTTAGGGTTTGATTGTCATTAGATTAAGGGTTGGATTGTCATTAGGTTTAGGGTTGGATTGTCATTAGGTTTAGGTTTGGATTGTCATTAGGTTTAGGTTTGGATTGTCATTAGGTTTAGGGTTTGATTGTCATTAGGTTTAGGGTTGGATTGTCATTATATTTAGGGTTGGATTGTCATTAGGTTTAGGGTTGGATTGTCATTAGGTTTAGAGTTGGATTGTCATTATGTTTAGGGTTGGATTGTCATTAGGTTTAGGGTTGGATTGTCATTATGTGTAGGATGGTGTACAAACCGCGAGATAAATGGGACACCCGACTGAAAAAAATGTTTACTGTCTTGTATAAGTCACTCGTTTTTATGAATGTCGCGTGTTATCAACTGATTCTGTATAGTAGAAAATAAAATTGTTGTTCCATTGGAGACAGGGCATTGTTCTTGATTCGATGTCAAAATATTGTCACTCAATGATTTCTAGAGACTATTAGTCAAGTACCAACAATGCAAGTCTAATTTTAATTTCAAGGATGGAGGTTAAACATTCGAAATTTTAAGTAGATTGACTTTGGAGATTTTGTCAAGATTAAAATTTAAATTCTAAAGCACTGAAGAATAATTGAAGGCTACATGGTCTTTTTAAAAAAGTTTGCACACTTTTAAATAACGTAAAGATGATCAGTGGGGCCTTACAAAATTTATGGCACAAATGAACAAAGAAGCAAAATTAATATAGAATACAGAGTTGTTAGGAAAATGCAAGCAGCACAACATGATTTAATTATTTCACGTTGCAAAATTCCAGGAACTGGATTCAACTTATCTTCGCTCCAATCACGAACCTTAAGCCTGCTATCGATTTCTGTTCAATGATTTTCCATTTTGTAACCATGGTTACCTGGCGCCTGTGCGTGAGTGTGGTAAAAACTTGATTAAGACGCTCTTCAGTTGCAATGCGTATCGATGGGCACACTTCCACCTTGTATGCTTGCCTATTTCTTGTCGCTATGGCAAATGGCAGTTCTATGACAAGGCCACAAAAATTCATACAGAAACTTTAAAGTTAAAATCAAGATATTTATCCCGTCAAATCATTATATATATATTGTCTGTTGAAAATTTATTTTAAAAAATTTTTATTAGCACTTTAGTCAATGAAGGAGTCTTGGTAGCAAGAAGGCTTTACTATTAAGAATGTTGGACTGCCGACAAAAAGCCTTAATCTTCTTCAATAATATTTTCCTGGTATTATAATAACTAACCATGGAAAAAACAAACAAATAAGGTTTGCTTTTTTAAACGTACATTGTTTCGTGACTTCCGTAAATGTTATTGTTTAATGTTTACACAGAAAATGAATGATTAATTTTGTCCATGACAACGTAATATTAGACAGTCCACAACAGTACATGCTCCAAGATAACACCAGCCATGCGCACTCACGCTATTACCGCAATCGTTCTTGTTTATGCGCTGTTGCCAACGAGAGCTCCGCCATTACGTAATTATATCATCTCAAACTGAACCAATGAAAACCCGTATTTCGAGACGGCGAAATTTGCTCAGGCGACTGAACCACGGGAAGCTGGGACACGTATATAAAGGTTTTGTGGGTTTGGAAAAACGTAATGTTCGAGTTAGAACTAACCGGCGACGTATTGGTTTAGTTCTTCATTTTAGTACAAAAAAAAACACTACAACTTGAAAACGTTTTACAACATTCAGAGTAAAAGGTCTTTAAAGCTGTCATAATGCGATTTATTGTTTGTGTGTGTTTTCTTCTCTATTTTTTTGTAACAGGTAAGAATATAAATATATTTTTTTTAAAATCTAATTGCATTGTTGTTGTTGTTTTTTTTCTTTTCGTGATTCATTCAACATGCGTTTATATGCGTTTATATTTTTGAAATTTTATTTGGAATCGAAATTAATTCTTTGCTGATGTCGTTACTAAGACTTTTTTACTTTGGACATATTTCCGGCATACAACATATTAAATTAAATGAAATGTTGATATTTGGTATCCAAATCTAATTTATTTATCCTCCACTTGTAAAAGCTAAGGATACCGGAAAGGATTAAGTCATTTAGATGCTGCATTTGTTTTTCATTCACCATAATTTAGTGTTTTAATAACGAATTACGAGATGTTTTAACTTTATTTAGTTAATTCCTGATATTGCATCAGTCTATTGTGTACTTTGTAGGGTGAATTTTGCACCTGGGATCACTCAATGTTATCGCTTGGATAAGTTGATTCGAGATTTTTCAGCGCCCTAGTAATCAGGTCAGCGTAGGACATTCTTAGCGTTAGTCATTTATCATTCTTATTGTAGCTTTCCGTGGGCTCGATCCCAAGCCCATCAGCTTGTGAGGAGAGGGCATCGCTGGACCTCACCATCCAGCCTTTCTTAAATAAACATAATTGTATTGATGACATGTAGGATTCTTTACTGCTGCTCAGGGTGTTAATCTTTTATTTTTTATTTTTTATTTTTTTTTTTTGTTTGCTGACGGAAGTTAACTTCATGTTTCATAGTGTTTGTATCCTGCTAATTCATAAACAGTTGCATTAATTTCTTTGTTTTATTTTAATATGTATGTAGTCTATTTTAGATCATTTGCAAAATATATATATATATGTATGTATGTATAAATATGTAGATCGATTCACCAACCTTGTAAAAAGTGAATCCATTTGTTCTCAGAGTACAAGCTCGTTATAGGGGCAACGTGTACAGCTGTCCCAACCTGTGAGGCAACAGAACACACGTTGACAACCTGTAACTCGACGAGCAAAATTTGCGACTGTAAATCTGGTTATCTCCCTATCCGAACAGGATGCGGAAGTAAGAAATTATCTTGTTTTATTCATTTCAATATGACAAGTTTCACGGAAATCTCAATTGATTTTGCAAGGAACATTTCTTTGTTGGGTTGTCGGGGGAGGGGGTGCTGAAGCGAAGGAACCACAAGATGGTCACGTTCAAGATGACGAATCCCTTAGCAAAGTGTAGTGGAACGCTAAGGCCTTGATCAACCCATAACATTAAAAAAATACATTGTATAAATTAATTTACTTGATACAATCATCTAATTGAAATAGATATCACATATCAAATGTTATCACAAAGCTAAATAAGTCTACATAAGGCAAGGTAATTTAGCTTCAACGCGTTTAGGCGGAAAAACTGGTGGTAGGGATGGGTTACGTGAACATTTTATTTTAAATGTCCATAATTGAGAAAGTCAATAAAAACCAATCTAAAATAAAATACTGAATTTAGGTTTTTTATTTACCTTTGTTGTTAAAAAATGTTATCGTCGCTGTCATAACTCTCGCTGAAGCCAAAGCTGACAACATATACTTTTTGGTACATCGAAACTATAATAGAATTTCTGTTCCGGTTATTATCATGGCTCCCAAAATAGATTTCATGGTAGTCTGTGAAGGTCTTTTTTTCTAAAAGACATAAAAATTAAATTGATAAAAGTGCTTATAAAATCGAAGTGCATTCGCTTAAGAGCAAAAACATAACAGATGCTGCACAGCTATACAAATATCCAGAAATATGTGTTACTAGTGATATTATTTAGGCCCTGTCAATGCATTTGTGAAGTAAAAGCCATAAATGTCTCTCAAAAAGTCGAAAATGAAGGATAGCCAGACCAAAAACACATTTTTTTAATCATTCACCAAACAGTTCTTAAATTCTTCTTTCGATAGACTAGCTCCGACTTAGCCAAAATTCTACATAAATTGACATTTTGGCTGATTTTCGGGTGATTACGAAATAGTTGGCTGAAATTCGGCTGAAGCTTGGCCAATAATGAAGTAATAAAACTTCATTAATAATTTTGTTTTTACAAAACTTCAGAAAGAGTTGTTCTTTAACATTAGAAACAAAAATGTTGATATGCTATTCTACTAATACAGTGAATGAATGCTTTCTACTCATTCAGTTTCTGTCACTCCATACCTGATAGACGTTTAGAATATCAGTTTATATATTCGTGAATAAAACAATCGCGATGTAAATTATCAGCTGTTAGGTTAGTGCGGCGCACCACATATTTTCCGACGGATTTTTAGCGGACGAAAATACGGTGGCGTATTCGGTTGGTGGCGCCGACTGAGGGGTTCACTCCAAGATACTCTTGGTTACAGATCAATGTCAGCTCATGTCCCGAGCCACAGAGACCAAAATTTTTCAGAACTAAAACACACACCAAAGTGTTTGGATGGCGGTCTTTTATGTTCTTAATATTCGCTCCTTCAAAACATCACACGCACATTTGAAGCGATGCATAATTTCTCATTTATTCCTATGTGAGGGAAGAGTTTTAACGGATGCTTTGACTTAAGATAAACCATAGATTTCCTATAGACTCTAGTCGATTATATTTGTTTTAAAATCCATTGCTAAATTTCAACATTAATTTTAATGCTAAATAATATGTATATTATTCATTATGCTAGCAAACAATTTATGCTTTTAGAGATATTGGACCAACCACATATATCTCCGCCTCCCGGGAACTCCTTACAAGTAAAAGTTAATTCATCACTGACATTGTTTTGTCGGCCTGATAGTGTTGAAGCTGCAGACGTGATCTATGAATTTTTCAAAAACAACGTGAATGTGACCAAGGATAATAAATATGTGGAGACAGTGTCAGGAGATCCTCGTGAAGTTAGAAATTATAGGTAAAGATCTTAACTTCGTTGGGGACATACAACTATTATATCGTGATCATGGTTGAAATTTATCCAACATCTAGAGTAATCTTTGTAGAAGCCACTGTTTATTAAAATTGTTTTAGTCTTTTTCTATTCGTCTGTAAAACAGTAAAAGCAATTCTTCATTGTAAATTTATTTTGATTCTAAAATACAACTATAATGTTATACTATATATATCTATATAACACCAAACTAGTTTAATAAATACATTACTGATGCAATTCTTTTGAAAGCTAACAAAAATTTTATCTCTGACATTAAAACTCAAGCTGCAAGGCTTGGATGGGTGAACTCTACTCTGTCATGAGTCCAGTGGTGAATATTGAGGTCATAAGCTCAAGTAAGTTACAACCAGTGTAAGAAACGTTTATTTACATTTAAACAGAGTGACGGGGATAATTGAAATGAAGTACGAACTGCTTTTAACAAAGATTGGATGGGGTTGAAGGATCACTTAATATTCGACATTCTCTCTTTTTGGGCCGAGTTTATGCTCTTATTACCCGGCGCATTCTTTCACTTGCAAGATTCATCAAGCAGTTATCGCCACTAAGATACCTATCCACAGTTGTCGAGCCTGGCCCTTTCAAATGCCCGTCCTGCACAGAGAGCTATGGCAACTTTCTCCTCCGCGTTGTCTCATACTTTTCATAGAAGGATTTAAAGCAGACGTATACTGTATACGGACGAGTAAACGAAGAAAATTGGGGGCAGAATCGAACTATGGTGAAGCGGTCAAATCAGGTAGATTAGTGGAGTAGGCAAAAGAGATAGAATGGTGGATTGATCGAGTATGGTTAAGTGGTGAAGACGTCGAGTAGTTTAGAATGTTGAATTAATCGATTAAATAGCGTGATAGTAGAAAAGGTGTAAATAAGCGTATTAATGGAATATACCGAATGGAGGGTAGTCGAATAAGTTTAAATAGAGAAAGAGTTGAGGGTGGCTGTATCATGGGTAGCTAATAAATTTCAATAATTTATTTGAGATGTTTCAGAAAACTATCCTTCAGAGTGGAATGCATTGAACTTTAATTTTACAGTAGGTGAATATATTCGTATAATGTCTTGAGTCTATTTCATTCAACTTAAGTTTAAACATTCCTTTATCTATTTGTTCGCATAAGATTTCCGCAACGTAACGCCCAGAATCGATGTTCCGGTGTCTAAAGTCTTCAATATGTCAACGGTTAAACTAAAATGTCTAGACGTGCCTATTGGTTATGAGAGTGATGTAATATTCAAGGTAGGCAAGCTACTATTTGACGTGTCCTGGTTACTGTGTATTCTTGATAGTCTGATATAAAGTTTGTGTTCTGTTATCTGTGAGATCTAATTTCTATGTACCAATCTTTGTAATCTTATGTTTATTGATCTCTGTGATCTAAAGTAAGTGTTATGATCTCTGTGTTTTCTAAATAGTTTATTTTTATCTTTGTGTTGTTATTTGCTTGCTGATTTTGTCTGATCTGTGTGCGCTCAATTTTCTCTCATGTCTTCACTTTTTGGCTGTCTATCATTCTTTTTCAGGATGTGTATTTTATGTTGCCACAATGAGATCCTTGACTTCGATGTTCAGGACTGAACCCTTTGGACGTGGTTTCTTTAGTTTTCATTATTCAATTATTTAATCCATTATCAACACCTCCGTTTGATGTTGAGACCCAAACTTGTGTAATTCTTATTTATTATTTTTACCCACAAAAACTTCTAGGTCACTTCTGTGAAATGTTTTCTCGTATGTAGTAAAATCTTTGATGACGATGAAGAAACTGATTTATTCTTTCTATATGCATAAAATTGACAATGTCTATCAAGATTTAGACATAAAAATCCAAATACGTGTGCTTAGCTTTTAGTATAAATCAATTGTAAACGATACGTTGTTTTGGTTAAGTTACTTAATTTGAATTAATTATGTTTGAGATAAGTCATCAAATAGTACCCGAATAATTCTATTAATGGATTAATGGCATGACAAGACACGAACTTTTAGACGATACAAAAAAATGATGACATTGATAAACATTTGAAAGGGAAGACATATTTTGCAAATATGAAACGTGATACAAAAAATTTGTAGGCTACTCATGAACATAATTTACCAACATGATATCAATCCTTGAAAATGACAAGGACTTTACTTGCCTAGGACTTAACAGTCGAACCCAGACATTTAAGTGTAAACGTTTTAATCAATTTATAAAATAAAACCTTTGAAACTGCACAAATTGTAAAAGAACAAAATATGGCATGAGAAAATTAATTTGATATCTAATGAAATATTAAAAGCGCGTACACAATAAAAAAAGAAGTCGACTAAAATATGACATAACTAAAGGGTTTGTTATCGAGGTCAATGGAAAATCACTCCGGACATTCGCCCCGGCCGGATGTTGGCGTTTTTCTTTTTTGGAACTATTCGCCTCTGCTGATTATAGAAATTAAATAAGTAAACATGTTGACAAGAGAAACCAAATATTTAAGTAATATATTATGAATTTTTTTATTTAAATTTTTAATCTGGCCATAATTATAATCATATTGCATTTTGCGCGAGGAGTGTAGACGCTGGGAAAGTAAACAATGAAAAATACAGTCAATAATAATTTAATAAACCAAATTGAATTCCTAAAATAATATTTTATTTGTAGAAAACGTGAAAGCTAAATACAAGGCGGTTATGGTTTTGCGAAATAAGGCAACCGCTAATCGTTTTTTAAACCAAAATTAATTCGCACTTCTGTTTTTCGTTTGAACCCCGAAACCGGTGAATAGTACATCTAATTGTTCAGATTTGGAACCGGGTAGAAAATGTCTACCCGGTTGGTCCCTAGTTTGTTACTAACTTACTGCATTACTCAAACGTTTTCTAATATCAGAAGAGAACTTAACAAAATCTCTGGCAAAAGTGACAGTTGTTTTATCTACTGCTTGCCCATAATTTGTGGTTCTAAAAAAATAATCAAATAAAAAAAGTAACAACCAGTTTTTTATCATCAGTGATCTCTTCTACTATAGTTTTAACTTAAAAAAAAAAAATCAGTTTACGATATTCCAGTCCAAGCTTCCATAGTTCTAGCCTGTAATTTCAACATCAGCTATGACATCATCTGGAGTCTAAGAATCTGTAAAAGTAATATCAAGGGACAGTGGCGTAGCTAGAGCTTTTGCATCCCGGGGCGGTCTCCGAAATGACGTCACACATGTGGGAGAGAGGGTGCCACACATTTGAAGTCACATCAAAACGCGAAAATTTAAATACAAGTTCCACTTAAATATATGATTACCGAAACTTTATTTGATAAATTTTTACAATGTTTCACACGTGTTACGATATTAGAGTGCAGCCTTACACTAATAAATATTTAAATGACAAAACATGGATTGGAAATATGCTCATTTTCAAAAAGAAAATATGGCTTTTATTAGGGGGGGATTCTTTGTGATGTCACAATGAATAAGGGGTCTAAGTTTTTGTGACATGTGACCAGGGGGGAAGGGGGTGAATTATCAGCCCAAATCGCGTGACGTCATTTGAGGACGGCAACTTAAGTCAATCGTATGATGGTTTTTATAAATAAATAAACATTAATAAATAATTGTAATTGAAAGTAAGTACATTGTAAAAGTAAAAGGTGTGGAGCATGTTAACCATTCCATGCCATATTTTTGTTAGCATTAATAAAAGAGTCCGAATAAGATGCTTTGGTTACAGGCCACAAAGCCCCCCCCCCAAAATGAGACAAAAACATATTCCAAATTTCCACCCAAAATTATTAACTATTAATATGCTTTTTTTATTATTTATAAGTATATGATATTTTTATAAACAAAGACATTGTATATATTAGTATGTAAAAATATGTATACATTTACTTACCTAACTTTCATATAAGAAAATCGTGTATGATGTTATAGATATTTCATTTTTATTTGTAACGTCTTGTTCAATCTTTAGAAAACATTGCAAGATTTTATAGTCTTAAATCACTTAATGCGGATCGAAATTATACTTTTTAAAAATCAACTGCAGTTTGGAGAAGCTCCTTTCACAACTAGATACACTGATAGCAATTGTTGAAAACATTCTTAGCAAAATTATAATGTTGGGTAAAGAATTTTCCAATCTATACTATTTGATATATTTTAATAGATCAATGGTGCATTCCCCCATTTTTTTCTAACATAATGCATCTTCTTGTAGTGTAGGTAAAACCAGGGCTAGTCTTAAGCCACTGCCACCTATGCGGCCGCAGTGGGTTCACACTTTCATGGGCCCAACCTATCTTAATTTTCACTTATTACCCTTACTAATACCTTATCCCTACCCAAACTGGGCACCGCGCATCCATTTTCACATACCAAGCTGCATTAGGCCCCACCATTGCAAAGACTTGCCCTGTGTACAACCATAAAAACCTGGAACCTTTTTCGTTCAATTTGAACTGTTCTTTGTCAATGGTAATCCTACATGTGGAAGAAAATCAGCAGTCCCGAGCCTGCGCTCTTCATGGGGCTTCCCGGAAAACCAACTCAGCCTTCTGGCCCCCTAAGGGACGTAAAGACTGAGAAGCCCCCCCCTCCCCCCTGAGCGGTCGCTGCTACAAGCAGCCGCCTGGGCGTCCAGGACACTAGGTCGAAAACGCCTCCTAAAGTTTACCTCCCGAGGGAGGTGTGGAATTCCCTACTGTGACTCGCTATAAACATAGTATCACTTTGGCGCCACCACGGCAAAGCTTACGAGTCTCTATAGTTTAGATCGCCGCAAAGCGTGGGATCATCACTGACCTACCCAGGGTTTAACCCCTACTGGAAAGTTTCCTCAGAGCTGGCGACCAAAAGCGTTTCCTAGCGGTACCTTTTGCTATTCCGTACTGGCGCTCCTGGCCCTAAACCGGCACCGCTCAACAGCATTGCTAGTTAATTAAGGGGGGCGAAACGGTCGCTTCGGAGTAACCCGACCCTCAACGGGTACTTTGGTTTTCATCACCGGCATTACATCTAAATGCTTTGCCTAAGATCAGTGCAGCGACTGTAATCATGTGTGACTAGCACCTAACATCTAACAACGGTCTTCGGCTGTCCAAGCCAGGGGTTTGTCGGTTTCAGGTCGCGGTCTGCTCCACGACCCTACTCGCCTGTCGAACCACGTAGAGGTCACCCCTTCTCGACAGGTCAATGGTAATAAAGAAATCTATTTGATGGTATACATTTTCAAATAGATAGATTACATGATGGTATCATACACGAATATTTTCTTTCAAGGACATGTAACTCATCAGTAGGTTCTTTTTCTTTTTTTTATAATTATATTTATGGATAAAAGCATTTCTCGTTGTAAGACTTCCTCTAGACCCCGTCTCCTGAATTTTCTCCACTCATAATTATTTTTCTTCCAGCATGTGGCGTTCACTTGATATCCCCAACTTTCTAGAATCTATAACAGCGCTCTGTATTAGCACATAACTAACTTTGTTCCATGAAATGGGTTGGCACTATTTATTTTAAAGAGACGAGTTCCCTTAAATTGAGATACTATAGAAAAGAAAAATATTGCAATGAACTGAGTAAAGTTCCAGCATCTGATCTCGTTTTAATAGTTACTAATTCAGATGTCATTTTTTTCCAAGACGTTTGAACTTTTTAAATATGTCTTTTTTCGAATTTATTTATGTTATAGCGGATGTTTATTAACGGATAAATTTGAATATTTTCAAGTTCTTACGCTAAATCTTAATAATTTTCCATATAATAAAAAAAAAATACGTTATTTACGCATTGCTTTAATTGGATAGACGTATCATTGTTTAATAAATAACAATATTTTATTGAAAAACACAAATTATGTGTGCTACTTTAATGCGATAAAAACAAAATACATTTTATTTTTAGTAAGTTACCTTAAAATAATTTTCTAAAACTGAAACAGTAATGTAAATTACTACATGCAAGTTAAACACGATATTTGAAGCACCATATCATGTTGGTACTTGTTAGCGCATCATCCAGCGCATGTCGAAATTCCACTCAAAAATTGTCGTGGTGATAATAATAGTACATATTAATCGGCCAAGTTGTGATGTGTTTTTTTTTGTGCAGTTTTCTAATAATAGCACTATTTGTGACGCATACCGCTTAATTTTCCAAACAAATCAATTGCTTTTTTTAGTTGAATTTTAATTTTTGAACGAATTTGCGATAGTTATAATAACCCTTATGAAATCACACACATGTTGTGTTAATCCGTTAAGGTTCGAAATGAAAAGAGTATTTTTGTTTCACCATGGTTTCCCCCTTCAAAAGAAAAAGGGCGGATGTCGGAAATGGCTCCATTTTTCAAACAAATGCCCCTAAATGCCGCCTTTTAGATGAGTGCCGCCCGGGGTGGACCGCCCCCACCACTCCCCCTAGCTACGCCACTGTCAAGGGAGAAAAATCCAGTGGTATCTGAAATTGTTTAGCAATACATGTTTTTAGTATATGTGGTTTTAACATGTATTTTTCCAGCATATCTAGTAACAGTATGTCGGGTCCCAGCCTCATTGGTCCTAAGAACCATGCTAACCTATATTTTCCTTCTGTAGTTAGTTGTGTAATATTTCTTGGCTAACTAAATGTTGGTCAGCAGTACTAGTTTGAGCGAAATTATTATTGTTACAACTCTTTTCTTAGCTGAATTTCTTTTTGTAAGTTGATGATTTCGTAAGAACTTAATTTTGAAACTAGTGCTGATTCGAAGCCAATAGGAAATGAACACATTTCTTTGTGATTCAGCTATAGGGATTGACTTTGCCAGAAAAACAGAAGAAGCAGGACCCTAGCGAAGTTTGTTTTGAAAGACACTTATGTTCTTCTTACATTTAGCGGTTTCCAAAACAACCAAAGTGCAGTTTTTTCCATGGAATTGATGTAAAAGAAATATGAGATAGCCCCACTCCCTTAAGTTTTGTGTGTGTGTTTATTATGTATAAAATATAGATATCGTTGAGTTGTTTCTGTAATTTTTTGTAGTCAAAGCAGTGGCGTAGATTGGACTTTTGCCGCCCGGGGCGGTCTCCAAGTTGCCACCCTTTTCAGAGGCCATCCATAAATGACGTCACGCCCCGAGCGGGGAGTTGCCACATTTGTGACGAGAGGGAATGTTTAATAAATGTGACGTCACATCAAAAACGCGCAACTTAAATATTTGATGAATGACACTTTATTTAATGACGTTTTACTTTTACATGGCTTCACGTCTGTTTCAATATTATAGGGCAGCCTTACACTAAAAACATACTCAGATGACTAAAAATTGATTTGAAGCATGCTAATTTTTTTTTTTAAAATACGGTTTTATGGGGGGATGGCCAACGCTTTGTGACGTCATATGGAAAAACGGGTCTATGTTTTTATGATGACGTGTGACGAGGGGTAAAACAGCCAAAATAACTTGAAGTCATTTATGGCTGACCCCTTAAGTCCTTCATATGATGTAGTTTTATAAATTAAATAAACATGAATAAATAATTTTAATTGATGAGAATTAAAGGTGGGAAATTTTTTACCATTGCATACCATGCTTATAAAAGCAGTAATAAAAGAGGCCGCATAAAAATAAAATTATTAACCTATAAAAACACACTTATTAAAATACAAGATACTTTTTTATAAGCCACCAGAAAGTTACTAAGGTCGCAGATCCAGCCCCCTAAACGAGGCAACTCATTCCAAAAACATTACCAAATTAATATAGTTTTATTTTGTATTTATAGATACATGATTTTTTCAAAGAAATTGTATACATTAGTACGTAAACATATTGATACATTTACTTTACTAACTTTCATAGTAGAAAATCGTATATTATGCTATCAAATTTTCAAATTATTTGTAATATCTTGTTTTATGGTCAATATTGCTATACTTTATGGTCATGAATCACTCATTGTGAAACTAAGATATTTTTTTTATCAACTTCAGTTTGGAGAGGCTCCTTTCACAATTAGCAACACTCATGGCAATAGTTGAGAAAATTCTAAGCAAAATTACAATTTCTTTTGGGTATAAAAATATATCTTTCGAGTTTGTACTGTTAAAAGTTTCAATATATAAAAAAGTCTTTCCCCTCGTTTTTCTAACGATATGCCTCTTCTAGTAGTGTAGATATTGCCATTAAACTGGGATCCATTTCTTTCAATACTGAAATTTTCTTTATCACAGTCAAAATATTAATTTATTTGATGTGCAAATTTTTCATTAAGTAGGTTACATAGTTTATATGGTATTATATACGAATTTTACTTGCATGGATATGCACTGGAATAAAGCGGTCTTTTATTTTCTTTTAAATTCTATCGATTGATAAAAACGATTCTTGTTGCACTTCTTGTTCTTAAGATATAACCACGTCTTCTGAATTTTAACCACTAATATTTCTACAAAAAATTTTTGGCTGATATAACAGCGTTTTTATTAGCATATCGCCTTGTTTCATGAAATGAGTTTGCAATAATTAAAAAAACAACAACAAACAAACAAAAAAACGAGGTCCGATCAATTGAGATAACATAGAAAAGAAATAGGTCGCATTGAATCAAGTAGAAATCCAGCATCTGATCTCGTTTTACCAGTTTCTTCTTCAAATGTCAATTTTAATTATCTTTTAATTAAGTGGAAATTTGAATATTTTCATGTTCTTGTCATAATTCAAATGATTTGCACATTACTTCAATTGGATAGACATAACATTTTATTAACCGTATTTTAATTTGTGCTACTATAATAAAATAAATAATTTTAAATTATAATAATTCCCTTACAATACTTTTATGAAAACTGAAACAGTAACATAAATTACTACTTAGAAGTAAAAATGTGGTAATTCCACGCAAAAACTGCCATGGCGATAATAATAGATCAATTTTTTCGGCAAAGCGGTAAAGTGTTTTTGTGTGTTGATTTTCCAGACAAATCGATACTTTTTTTTGAGCGATCATAAATTTTTGAACGAGTTTGCTTTGGTTTTAGCAACCAATGTGTAATCAAACAAATGTTGTGTGACTCATTAATTAAGACTCAAAATTATGAATATTTTTGTTTCACCTTGGTTTTACCCCATCAAAAAATTAAAGGGCAGTTATCGGAAATGTCTGTACTTTTTAACTGCCCACAAGCGCCGCCCTCAAAATGTGTGCCGCCCGGGGCAGACCGCCCCCACCGCCCCCCTCTAGCTACGCCACTGAGTCAAAGCTATACAAATCCAAAAATGTAAACAAAATGAGGGGTCAGAATGCAATCAGGTTTATAATAAAGTAAACGGAAAAGTCGTAAACGTTCGCTGTTTTGTTACGTCCTGCCAGGCTAACCCTTACCATGTTTACGTCTTTTCCATTTACTTTTTTATACAAATCCACACGTTTTCCGACGAAAATTAGTGAAAGAACAAAATTAAAATTATTCACATTTTTAGAGCTAATTATGTTTGAATGATCCGTAGTTATTTGAGGAATTCTATCATATTGTATGTTTCCTTTTACAGGTTAATGGAACAAGCGTTAATTCCAGTGATGTTATTGTATCGAGCGAAAATGAAAAGTTACCAGTCACCTGTGCAATTATTGATAGTAATAGGACAGAAATCGTTGAAAGTATAAATGCAAATCTCCCGAGCTTAACCAGTAAGATATTTTTTTTAGTTATTTATGTGCTTTGAGTATCTGCGAATAAATATTATACATTTCCAATTCATAAAATAATGTATGACTGATTTAAAGTTTAAAAATGCCTTAATAATTAGTGTTAAAGTGTCTTAGTTTTAACATCACGCATTGATTGAGACTCTTACAAAAAAATTAAGCAATATAACAATTTTAAGTTAAACACACATTATTGGCGTTACAGACATAATTTAGCAAAAGTTTAGCTTTCTCCATGGACAGCTCTGTTGACAGCTTTCCTCAAAGTTCTGTGAATATCTATTTTGAAAGCTGTCTAGAATGCTTTCCCTTGCCTATGTGACCATAATGTAAATGTCAAAATTCAATGATCTCGTTGATTTACTTCCACAGTTAATTTTTTCAATTGAACCATATGTCTATTATAGAAAACAAACTCTCATTGCCTTATTCACACTTCAGATATTATTGACAACGTGACAGTGGTTGTAGAAGGATATCCAGGAATGCAAATTCTCGTTATAAAGGAAGCGAGGGAGCCTGGTAACCTTAAATTACTCTGTGAGACAAGTCCCCCTTATATATATCTGGATAAGAGCACAAAATTTCAATGGAAGGTAATCTATTAAATTTAAAGTAATTAACTATAATCTCTAACTTTATCAAAGAATGTTTAAAAGGACGACCTATACTAGCGTAACCTTAACACGTATAAAACATCTGTATGAATCTTCATCAAATAAACCTGAAAAAAAATGGCAAGGAAATATTTTTTTAGAAACTATAACAACAGCACATGTTTGAAGTGTCTTGAAAATTGTTTAGAACAGCTATTGAGAATGTCTTTTGATTTACGTCGACAACAGAGAAATGGTACAGATATTGTTGGAGCCGAGTCAAGCAAGTACAACTTAACAAAAGAAGACAATGTAACAGCGGATTACACGTGCTTTGTTAAATATCCTGGGGCTGTTAACGCGTCAAGAAATGGGATAAAATTGATCATAAGTAAGTCATATGATCCAAATTGACTAACGCATTCTATTGTAAAATTAAAAACACTCAAGTTGTAGAAAATGTTCCTGATAAATCAACAATGGTATATCTAGCCCTATTGTTCGTGTAAATGTTCTTGTGCAATCGACTAACTATTGAATGCATAAAATATTTATCACAGCGACACTGCAGATGACGTCTTTTTAATGTATAAATACCCGTCACTCTAACCCTACAGATGACGCTTAGTTAATGTATAAAATACCCGTCACTCTAACCCTACAGATGACGCTTAGTTCATGTATAAAATACCCTTCACTCTAACCCTACAGATGACGCTTAGTTAATGTATAAAATATCCATCACTCTAACCCTACAGATGACGCTTAGTTAATGTATAAAATACCCGTAACTCTAACCCTACAGATGACGCTTAGTTTCATTTATAAAATACCCGTCACTCTAACCCTACAGATGACGCTTAGTTCATGTATAAAATACCCGTCACTCTAACCCTTCAGATGACGCTTAGTTCATGTATAAAATACCCTTCACTCTAACCCTACAGATGACGTCTTTTTAATGTATAAATACCCGTCACTCTAACCCTACAGATGACGCTTAGTTCATGTATAAATACCCTTCACACTAACCCTACAGATGACGCTTAGTTCATGTATAAAATACCCGTCACTCTAACCCTACAGATGACGCTTACCTGAAGAAACCCAACATCTCTGTCAGTGCCTCCAAGCCTGTCATAGGAGGACGTTTAAAGATTTCATGTGACGTCATGAACAACGTGCCGGATGTGGTGTATAGCTGGAAGCGGGACTCTCAAACCATAATTGGGCAAGTGGACAAAATACTTCAACTCGATAACCTCACAGCTGCTGACAACTTTGATTACACGTGCTCACTGACAAAGGACAACTTTGTGGTAACATCAGATCCTCTCAAAGTGGAGGCTGTTGGTAAGCATCATTTTAAATATCTATTTTATAGATTAGAAATATCTGGTCAGTTTGTGAAAGCAACTCTTACTGGAGAATTATATTTAAACTGTAACATATTTTCACTATTTTATTATCAGGATTTCAACAAATGGTGCTTACAGTCTTGAAATAATTATTTAGTTATTAGAGATAATTATGATATATTCTAGCGCTTGTTACCTTGATGATTTCTAAACCATGGGATTTGTTCCATGCTTTTATCAAAGTATTCTTGCTTGTTAAATAAATCTAGCAATGGACGTCTTAATTATTCATAATTCGATAAACTGAAAAATCACTCTAACACTACCTTTTTATCATATTTCTTAACTTTTTAACAAACAGTACAGTAAATTACAGATCATAATAGATCCCTTAATGTCGACTTCAGGAATCTCATGGTCGGTCGTCACCAGGATTCACTCCCTTGCATCTCTTAGCGTGGTGTTCAATTACATGACCTCTTTTATATCTATCTGATCTAATGCAGACGCTCCTTCTATACAACAGATTATTGCGTCCTAAGCTATCCTGCGATGAAAAATGTTTTTTTCTATTCATTACAGCACACGTTGAATTATCATAGCCAATACGAATGATCCTATTTTATCCTTAATTATCATAGACTATACTAAATATATGACATTTCATATGGCCATGGGTCACTAAGACTCTTATAGGTACCTTCGGGGAATCCTCCATCAGCTATTACCTCTTCACCAAGAGGATGGCCGTCTGGGCAGGGATAGGTTTCGCTCGAAACCCCCGGTCTGCCTTTCAAGGGGGTTACTTCACAGAAGGAGGTTGTGGATTTTTACCTACTTTTACCCGCCATTGCTGCGGCGCCGCCACAACACAGATAACGGGTCTAACAACTTGAGACTGTCGCAAGATAAGGGAAACATCACTGTAACTCTCCCAGGGGTGCGGGCAACCACAGTAACCAACAACATAGTGTTGGTTAAGGGCAGCCATAATGGGAAGGTTTCCTCGTGAGCTAACTTCCGACCAAGTTCTTCGCGGCACTTCTTTTAAGAGTTTACTAGCCCTCCTGGGCTTAAACAATGCCGCTCACTGATATAACTAGAAAAGGGAACGAAACGGTCGCTTCGGATGACCCGACCAACAACGGGTACAGTGGTTCTCATTATCGACAAGGGCACCCATAACCACGGATACCCTCCTCTAAGTAACGTACAGCGACTGTAATCATCTGCCAAACTCCCTTGCTAGCCATAAGAGGATTTCGAACCTCCAGGTCGGGGCTGTTGGTTTCAGGTTTCGCGTACCCTACTTATCCCGGGGACCCTGTATAGGTCCGTCTCTTCCACCGGGTCATGCCAATACGAATGATCCTATTTTCTGACTTTAAGTTTCTCTCTCTCTCTAACCCATAATTCACAGCAACCATCGCCAAGCCATTGGTTACGATTGTCGGGACGAACCCTAGCAATACAGAACTGGCTCTGGGGGGCAGCTACAATTTGACCTGCACGACAGAGTCATATACAGTTGGCATGAATTATACGTGGCTTGTGTGAGTACTGAAACAAAAGAGATCTTTATATTTTAAACAACTCATCCAACTCAGCCAACCATAGCCCTTGCTAGGATATATCTTCAAGTAACATCAATGGTAGCTAAATTAACATTGAGTCATAGTATCCAACTAACCTACGCAACAGCATTGTAAATATATTTAAAACAATACATCGCTTAGCGTTAATTAGCGCAGTGAGCCAAGATGTGGGTGCTCTAAAGTACATAAAAAATAAATATATTAAAAATGAACAACTTTTCCAGCGAAACATCCATAAAAATTTAGTTAAGCATTCAAAATATATCTATAAATTCAAAGTCATAAGTGCCTTTATATATACTTAGTATTTTACTAACATCTTTTACAGCTGAATATAATATCTAAATTATGTATTTATTGTCTACCGTTTAAGAACCATTTTTGCCGTGATATAAACATTCATACATTTTTTTAATCTGACCTATCAAATCCGTTATATTAATTCGTGGTCTCCTTGAGTCATTGATTGCTTGTCAAAAAAACATTGGATTGATTTTTAACCCACTTCCTCGTAAGCTAGGGAGCTGACATTTTGCAAGCAGACGCTAGCCAATGATAAAAGTGATGTATCAAAATTTCAGATCGATCGAATGTATTTTAATTAAATTATTGAATTTATAGTCTATTTTATTTATCTCTAGGCATCATGTTATTTTTTGAGATAATTTTGTGGTGCGTTTAATATAGAACAACATTTCCTGTCGTCCAATAAGGTGCATATTATATTGACAATACTTTTTAAAAAATATATTCGCGATAGGTGCGCATTATATTAAACATGTTTTACAAGACATAACTAAAATTGTGCATTTTCAATTTGTCTGCGCTGCGTATTATAATGAAAATCCTTATACTTTATTCTTCAATATAGATTCTAAAGGATTTATAGTAATAAAAGAAGTTTTTTTTACATGTTTTTTTTTATTTAGCCTAAAATTATTAATTATAAAATCGACACCGAGTTGTATATTTTATTAAATTCAAATTATCATTAATAAGTTTTAATAATAATAATAATAATAATATAAATTGTATAAGTAATGTAAGAGAAGCGTTCTGTTTGGGTGGTTAATCCCTTTTTTATAGGCAGGCACAGCTTGACTTTTTCGTGGATGAATCGGCAAATTCAACCACAGCCCCGGGTTTCACAAAAAAAAAACTGACGTCACTGATTGCATTGTATTGCTTTTCTGAATCTACTGCAAGTAGAGTAACTATTTGCCGTTCCCTATTTATTACGCAAAACGTGAACAAACAAAGCTGATACCATACAAACACAAGTCTTACTTCAAACACATATTCATCGATGACACCACAGATATGAGCAATAGTATTTAACTAACAGATCGCCACTATCATAAAAAAACAATGACTGGGAGTGACGCAGAAGCTCAAAATCGTGTGTGTGAACAGAAATAACCTAACTAGATCCTACCCATGGCGTAGCATACGACGCAGAGTTGCTCATAGATAGTGCAATGCGTATAGGGTACTTCATTTCTAAAACCGGAAAACGTCATAGCTCATTTCGTAATGTTCTTTTTTTAGATTACATTTTAGCGAAACAAAGTTTTGAGGCATAAATACAGTCAAATCACTATGTTCTCAAAATTGTTAGCTTAGTAAAATTACGAAATAGTTATTTATTTTGCAAGTCCCATAAGATGTCTTAAATTAGAGAAGAATTAAAAATTAGCTGATGAGATCAATCATTCTCAATATGCTTCCATTCACGTATTGACTCGTATCTTTTATTAAATTTTTTATGAATTTGTCCTTACAAAAGATAAATTTAGATAAAATATTTCTATGAATAGATTCCACCATATTATGAACATCCCCATTAAGGTAGTTGTTTTAAAACATTACTTCCTTTCTTTCTACAAAGTGCGTCTCAGTGCAGTGCGCATAGTGAGGCGCACTATATAAATATATATAGAGACAGAGAAGTTGTAAAAAAAATGTTTCAATAACGCATGGGTTGCTTCATGGTATGCACCATGATAAGCTCTTGTGTATGAAATAGAGGTAAACGCTTTGTTAACTGTAATCTACATTACTTTGACAAACATCAGGAACGGAACCGCCAAATCAACTACACAGACCTACAAAATCAGCAGTGTCCGAAAAACCGATGCTGGCAACTACACCTGCCAAGTGAAATTCCTCAAACTTTCTACGGAAAGTGATGTATTCGAAGTCAAAACTATTGGTAAGAGTTGGAAAATTTTTAACTATTTAATTATTTTTTTTAAGTCCACGAAAAAATTGTTTAAAAGTAAAAACATTTTTCGATATTAGCTGTGGTTTTCCTAAACGAATATATGTATCTCAAGTTTTAGGAAAAACAGGTTTGTCCCTTCTTTGTGAGATCTTTTATAATGTCTGAATGAACTGCAATATCAATAAAATGTCTATAAAAAATTACAAAATAAGGGGTGAGACTGCAATCAGGCTTATAAAACATTAAATGGGAAAGACGTAAACCTTACCTTGGTTACATCTTTTCCAATAATTTTTTTATAAAAAGTTACGCTGATAACCATACTCTGAATTGTAACAAGTGGCGGCCTTATTACGAAGTCAATAGTGTGCTCGTCTCACAAGCTGAGAGGCGTGGGATCGAGCTCACGTTAAAGTCATTATACGATTGTTGAGGAATGACTAGCACTAAGAAAGTTCTCCGCTAACCTGGAGATGGATGGGCTCTACCAGGGTCTACCAAGCTCGAGAATGCTCTAATGGAAACATTAGATACCCCTCCGACCACGAAAAAAAAGATTATAGGATTTAAAAAGGAATATGTAGAAAGGCTGAACCATACTGCTAAACTATGTGAATTGCAACATCATCCTTGTTGTTGTACTACTGGTCATTTTTCATGTACAACGTCCTATTGTTAAATTATGTCATGTACAATGTCATTCTGAATACGTTTTCATGTTAAAGAAACAAAAAAACTTATCTCGCAGTCACTAGGCTTGAAGAGTCATTTTTTGGGGTGTTCAGAAATTCTCAGAAAATAGTGTAATTTCATTTTGGTGTAGATGAGAAAGAAGTTATTTAAATAATTGATATCTACCAAGGGGTTTGGAGTAAATCATCAAGTGTGGTTGGGTTGTTAGATTATTAAATCTATGCTCAACTGCTAAAAAGTGTTAAGTACCGAGCGCATTTTTAATTCAGACAAATTGTTATATTACAATGTGCAGCACCAGGGGCCAAATGTACTACTGACGCAGACTGCTCCAAGATGGGAACCGGATACACTGGAAAGTGCGATACCACGGCCAAAAGATGCACGTGTTCTAGTCACTACAAAATGAATGGAGAAAAATGTGAAAGTGAGTATCGATAACTGTAAAATAATATTTCAGTTATTTAAATGTATACATTTGCAATATTTTCTTAATTTCCTTTCATCTTTTCAATCAAATGATTTATGTACAAACTTGTGTATGCCGCCAGTGCAGTCCTTTGTAAACAGATTTAATAATATTTATATTTCTAAGTCAAGAATGGTGTGTCTGTGTAATTCATATATGTCAGTAATTAAAAATAAATCTTTGAAATAAAGTAATACATTTTTATTTTAATCTTCATCTTTTAGCAAATAATTCTACTTTAAGAATAGTAGAAAAACAATAACTGATACAAGGAATTGTTTCTAAGCAAAGCAAAGCTGATTTTTAAAAAAAAATATTATTTGCAAAAGACATAAACAGAATGTCCGTTGGTACAAAACTTATCGGGTCCTGACACTGACTTTAACCTCACTTCAAAAAGAATTTCTAACATACAATCAACTACCTTTAAATAATGTACTCACATTGATTTCTTTACTGAACTTTCGTTCCAGATGCAGCCATACCAATGATGAGCTCAACTTTAGTTTTGGTCTGTGCGTATGTCTTGTCTCAGCTGTTTTCATTTTATACCTAACATGTACATTTTTACACATTTCACCGGGACAGCAATTAAAAGAACGAACATGCTAAAGAATAATCCCAAAATTGGAAATTACAATTAGACTAGACATTACTCTAGCCTTGAAAAATTCTTAATCTATCGGTTTGATTTTCTAAGGAGTTTGAGGTAATCAGAAAAAATGAATATTATTAATTAAAAATAATTATGACTTTTAAATTTATAATTAGTATTTTTAAAGAAGAATAAAGAAATATTTATCACAAAATATTACTAAGTGGAAATCTAAACATAAAACGTTTGGATATTTCGTGTAGGAGCATAATACATGTTGTTGTTGTTTTTTTATTTCATCAAGTATTTAAAATTTAACTTTTATTACTGCTTATAAATGTTTCCAGTGCATATTTTTATAATTTTGAATTTTAATTTGTTTACCACAATAAACTATCGCAATAAAATACATTCCAGACTCACTGCTGTCTTAGACAATAAATAAAATATACCTTCGTCTTTGAATGTAAAAACAAAATGTTTGAGGAATATCTAAATGACACATTGGCTAATTCTTAGAAGCAATTCAAACTGAATGAGGGAATGAATTTAATAACAATATTTATGTTCAAAATAAAGAATGAATAAAGTGCTTATAAATCAGTGCTTCTCATTTTAGCTTGGTTCCCGTGTCGCAACACATTTTCTAATTCAAATGATATCAGTGTTAGTTAATTTCTAAAATGGACCTCAAGAAATCATGAGTTTTCGTGATCGGGGGTGGGGGTAAGTGTCGATGACAGCAATTTTATTGTAAATTAGTAGCAATAAATTAGCCCATTTGGTGTCCAAGCCCTTTTATTTTGTTTTTACAAAATCTTACTTAAAATAATGATCCATTAACACACAAAAATCAACCTAATAAGATGTTTTCCTAAGCGCTGAGTTGCAAAATTTAATTGTATGTAGCTGTTGAGAACCACTGATATAAAAAGAACAATCAAAGAAAATGAATAATTAGCGTCACTAATACAAATGGCAAAATATTTCAACTGTAAAAGACCATTATGACCACCCAGTTTACAGATGATTCAATTATTTTTTTTTTAATTGCATCAGACAAAATCTGTATCTTATTATATATCTACTTTAACATCAATTGTGATAACAGAGATGCGTTTGTCTCGTTCATTTTACTGTAAATTAATTCGTAAAACTTCATTCCAGAATTTGAAGATCTTGAATTATTTGCTTTTTCTCCCCTTATAACGTGTGATTTCCCTTGACTAAACTAATTTCAACTGTAAATCTAATTTTGATTTTATTAAATTTTATTATATATTTTTAAAATCTATTCCTACGTCCGTCCATATTTGATGATGGAAGAGTTTTTTTCAATCGCCTTTAATCACTTGTATATTGTTGTGTGCATTACTCTGCTTTTACCGGCTGTTTTGTATATCGTTTTGAGAGGTGTCTATCTTAAAAACTAAAGAGGTGTGCACCGAACGCCTTCCGATTCCTGGTTTATAGTTTTTTATATATTAAATGGTTTTAAATTATATATATATTTTTTTTTATTAAAAATATGATGCACATTTTTTTAGGGAATTATTATAAAGCCATATTCTAATTCAGGAAGGTGTGTTGAAAGTTTATATTTTTCAAAAAATAAAATAAATAAATTTCTACATAGAAATAGCTTTTACAGTTTAAAAGTAATTGAGTAGAATGATAAAATTTTCATTGAAAAAAATAATTTGTAAAGAAAAGTTGGATTAATATATTTTCCTCAATGGTTGAGCCATTTTTATTTAATCTTTCAAGGCTGAAATAACGACATTATTACTAAGACTAATGTATGGTCCCAAAATGAAGTCATGCATGACATGTGACATAAATTTGTCGCAAGGAAGTGACTGAACAAGGTTGGTGTGCAAACCAAGAGCTATTTCTAAACCTGCCATCTTTTAATTGTTTGTTTTATTTCTTTATCCAACCAGGGACCATATATTAGTTCTGGCCATAGTAAAGATTTTTGCAGATGATTAAAGATTTAAATTTTTTTTATTACAAATGCATTATTTTAATAATCAGGACTATGTTTTTTGGCCGAATATTTTCATCAATTCAGATCACTTACAATGAATAGGATTTATTTCAAATTTGTAAATGCTAATTAAAAATTCCTAATTACATTACAATATTTTTTTAAAAATATTTTATTACATTTATTACAATGCCTAACGAAAAATAGAGCCTTATGAAAAATAAAAAAGTCGCTCCCATATATAGGTCTTGCTGATTTCTTTGTGTGTGTGTGCGTGTGTATGTGTGTCTGTGCGTGTGTGTGTGCGTGGGAGAGATAGACCGTGCATGCATTTTTTTTTTTTTTTTTTTTTTTTTTTTTTAAAGTTTATCCAGCAATATTTGGTGGCTAGAAATATCAGGACCCCAAAAATTCAGTGTCGGCACTCATTTGTCTACACGAACAGATTTGTAGCCATACAAAAATAATTGAGCACAATTATAAAATTTTCATTGAAAAAGAAAGTATTTGTAAGGAAAAGTAGAAATAACTTACTGTTCTCAATGGCTGGTGAATTATTATTGAACCTTTCAAAGCTAAAATGACGGGACTATTGCTAAGACTAATTAATACATGGTCGTCATATGAAGTCATGGATGACGAGTGACATTTGTCATAAAGAAGTGACTAAACCCGTTTGGAACTAGGACTGTTATCGATTAATTTAAATTTAATCGTTAACTTTTGAAAAATTACAGATTAGTTAATCGATAATTTTGATTAAGCTAAAACTAAAGTAGTATGGCGTCATTAAACTGCTAATTTCAAGCAAAGTAACAAAAAGAGGCTATTGACATTTTTTTTTATTAATTTACTTTCACTTGTCTTAAAGACATTATCAAAAATAACAATAATCTCTTAATTTTGTTTTTAAACAAAAAAAAAAAAATGAAATCAAAGTAATGCATACGATGGAAAAATATAGCTGCATATTAACAATGGAAAATATTGCTAAGTCTCATTTCTCAAGTTTTATTTCAAGGCATGTTACTTAAAGGTCCAATGACTTGTAAAGAAATACATCCGAAAACTTTATACAATTATAATATTTCTTTAAAAATGTATATATTTTTAAAAAAAGAATCAATATTTGTAATTAACATATTACATGTTTTAGTTTAACTTTATAATTAACTATACACATTTTAAAACATCAGATTACATTTTTAAACATAGTTAGCAATAAAAATAACCCATTATAGTTATGGCACTTGGATATAAATTTCAAATTAATTTTAAAAATATGAAAGTAATGCAGCTGTATGGAAATTGTTTGAAGTTTGATGATTAACAAAAACACAAAGATCATCTTTTTTTCCCAAGTGTTTATTATTATAATAAGACGATGAAGAAAATTATACTTAATAAATAATTATTTATTAATAAAAAGAAATTTTTAAAAACAATTTATTTAATTTTAATCGTTATTTCATCGATTAAAATAATTTTAATCATTAAGAATATATAACGATTAATCGAGAAATTAATCGATAATTTCCGCAGCCATATTTGGAACACAAATCAAGCGCTATTACTAATAATTAAAATATTATAATTGTTTCTATTTTTTCTTTATCCAATCAGGGGCCATCCATTGGTATTGATAAATATTAAAAAATGAATACTGCTTAAGTTTTAACCTAGACATTTTGTCCCTCTTTTATTTAAAGTAATCCCAGCCCACATTGTATTTCAGCAGCGTGTTATAACTTAATACAAGAATATTAATGTTTAACATCATTGTTACATTCTAACTGTTATTATTCGATTATTTCCATTAGCGAAAATTTGTAAGAAATTTTCATTTCTTTGAAACTTATAGCTATTATCATTATAAAAGTCATGCCTTTGTTGAATGACTGATTGGCTTGAGAATGATCAGGGGGAATAACTAATAACATACACGATGTTATACCTGGTTTGGTCCCTTAGACTTACCATCACATCCAACTTACGACCCTTCGACTTCACGACCACACTCTACATTTACACTGTATAAAATTATGTTCACGATGATGTTGATAATAATAAATAATGTAACAGATCTGCATTTTTTCTGATATTGCAAATACCGACATAAACGTGCTTTTTATTATTTTTTTTTATTTTTAAAAAAATTATTATTATTATTATTTATTTATTTATATATATATTTTTTTTTTTTTTTTTTTTTGGGAGGGGGGTTAGGGGTGGCAGATGTGAGTTAGGACAAAAATCAAGGGTTATATTTGATGTCATCATTCTTAAATTAAGAATTTTGTTTGTGTGTTGATTACGATCTTCTGGATCACTAATTCATTCTTCTACGTCATTTCGCTTCATGTCTCTTTCTATCCTCGTAACAATACAAAAATTTGGATCGCAGATTTTTTTCATAGACAAATTAAGTTAGTACCATAAATTATTAGATCTAAGTGTAGATCTATAAGTTAGTACCATAAATTATTAGATCTAAGTGTAGATCTATAAGTTAGTACCATAAATTATTAGATCTAAGTGTAGATCTATAAGTTAGTACCATAATAATCGGTATACATTTTTTTCAAACTACGTAAACCTCACCGAGATCATAGCGAATGACACGCTATGTCGCGGCTGTAAAATATTAATACAAGAAATCGTTTGGTTCTTCAAGCTCGGGAGCAATATATTAATTTGTTGACAATTAAAAAATAATAATCCATAAAACAGCTGAGAAGCGAAGTCAATAGTGCGCTCGCCCCACAAGCTGAGGGGCGTGGGATCTAGCCCACGAAAAGCCACTTTAAAAAAATTTTGAGTAATGACTAACGCTAAGAAAGTCCTCCGCTGACCTGGAGAGGGATGGGCGCCGCCAGTGTTTAGCAGGCTGATTATTTTCTAATGGAAACATTAGAATCCCCTACGACCTAGAAAAAAAAAGGTTATGTGACTTTAATAAAAAAAAATCATAAAACAAATTCTGAAATATTTTTGTCAAAATGTCACTTATTGTTAAATATAGTTGAGGCCAATATCATATTCTATTCATGCTACCGATACCAATATTGCCGATATCCTTATATTGATTCCGATGTATCCAGTGGCGTAGCTAGGGGGGGACGGAGGGAGCGGTCCGCCCCGGGCGGCACTCATTCTAAAGGCGGCATTTGTGGGCATTTCAAAAAAATAAACCCAGTCATTTCCGAAAACCGCCCCTTTTCTTTTGAAGGGGGAAAGCCATAGTGAAACAAAAAGAATCTCAATTTTGAGTTTAAATTAACGGATTCGTGGAACATTTGTTTGAGCGGTTGTTATAAATAACGCAGAACAGTTTAATAATTTAAAATCGCTCAAAAAGGGTAACTATAGCAAAATTAAGCTGTATACGTCATAGATGGCGCTTTTATAAGAAAACTGCACAAAAAAGCAACACATCACCGCTGGTTAGAATATATGAAGTATTAATATCGCACGACAGTTTTAGCGTGGAATTTTGACATTCGCAGAATGATGCGCTAACAAATACCTACATGACATAGTAGTTCAAATAGTGTGTTTAAATTTCAAGTAGTATATTACTATATTATATTATATTACTGTTTCGGGTTTTATAAAATTATTGTTGGGTAACTTATTAAAAATTAAATTTATTTTGTTTTTATTGCATTAAAGTAACACATATAGGTTGGATTTTTCATTAATATACGGTTATTCATTAAAAATGAACAATTATTCATTTCTCTATTAAAATAAAAGTACAGTAGTACAAATAATTCCGAAAAAGTCATACTTTAAAATTTCAAGCGTCTTGGAAAATTGACATCTGAAGTAACAAGTAGAACGAGATCAGATGCTGGAATTTTACTCAGTTCATCACAATCGTTTACTTTTCTATGGTATCTCAATTTATGAAAACCGGTCTTTTTTAAATTAATGCAAACTATGCAAACCCATTTGATAAAACAATGATATGTGCTAATACAGAACGGTGTTACAGTTACAGGGAGTTGGAAATATCGACTAGATACCAAGTTAAAAGGAGAGAATATGAGTAGAGAAATTCAGAAGACGCGAGTCTATCTTTAGAGCTAGAAGTACAACGAGAAATGTTTATATCCAGAAATGTAATTATAAAAGAAAAGAAAATAAAATAAAAGAACGAGGTGATGAGTAACATGTCCTTGCAAGAAATTATTCGTGTATAATACTATGCAATCTAGGATTCTAAATGAAGAATTTGAACATCAATTAAAATTCTTTATTTACATTGATAAAGAAATGTTCGAGATTGAAAGAGAAAGGATCCAGGTTTTTATGGCAGTAAACGGGGCTGGTCTTAGCTACTGCGGGCCCCTATGCAGCTTAGTATGCGAAACCTATTGCGTGGGCCCCAGTTTGGGTAGGGATCAGGATAATAAGTGAAAATTAAGATAGGTTGGGCCTATGAAAGAGCTGGGCCCACTGCGACCGCATAGATTGCAGGAGCCTAAGACCAGCTATTGCTCTACCTACACTACAAGAAGAATCATTATGTTAAAAAATAGGGGAAACACCCCTTGATCTATTAAAATATATTTAACATTAAATATTGGAAAATTCTTTATCCAACATTACAATTTTATTAAGCCTTTTTTTTTTTTTAGCAAATGCCATCAGTGTATCTAGTTGTGAAAGAAGATTCTCCAAGTTGGAGTTTAAAAAAATATTTTGGCTCCACAATAAGTGATTTAAGACCACAAAATCTTGCGATATTGTCCATAGAACATGATATTACAAATACTATAAATTTCGATAACATAATAGATGATTTTTCGACTATGTAAGTTAGGCGAATAAGTAAATTTATAAATAATTTTTAAAATATGTTTACAAACTGATGTATACTATTTCTTTTTTTATTTGAAAAAAAAATCATATATAATAATTAATAAAAATAAAAGCTTATTAATTGTTAATGTTTTGGGTGTAAATTAGGAATATCTTTTGTCTCATTTGGGGTGGGGGGGGACCTGTGATCCTATAACTTTCTTGTGGGCTTAAAAACAAGCATCTTGTATTTTTATAATGTGTATTTATAGGTTTATCATCTTATGCGACCTCTTTTATTGCTGCTTTCATAAATAGGGCATGCAATGGTAAAACTGTTCCCCACCTTTTACAATGTACTTCGTTTCAATTACAATTATTTTTTCACGCTTATTTATTTATTTATAAAAACATCATATGATTGACTTAATCAAGAGGCCGTCCATAAATGACGTCACGTGGTTTCGGCTGATTTTTCACCCCCTGCCCCCTCGTCATACGGCGTCACGAAACGAAAACTTAGACCAATTCCTCAATGTGACGTGACAAAGTCCCTCTCTCACCCCCATACAAGCGGTATTTTTTATTTGAAAATCAGCATGTTTAAAATAATTTTTGTTTGTTTGTTTGGTCATATAAATATGTTTTAGTTTAAGATTGCACTCTAACATCGTAACACGCGTGAAACCGCGTAAATCGTCATTAAATAAAGTTTGGGTAATCATATATTTTAGTGTAGCTTTTATTATATTAGTTGATAATAAAGCTTTAATTTATTGTTTCCTTACACAAATAGTCTGTGTAATTTGTTTTTTTTTATATAAAAAAGCTTCATGCAGTCCTATTCTTTATGTTATTTAAAGTTGCGCGTTTTGAATGACATCAAATGAGTGAATCCCCCCCTTCGTTACGTGACGTCATTTATGGGTGGCCCTAAATGGCGGCATATTGGAGACCGCCCCGGGCGGCAAAAGCTCTATCTACGCCACTGGATGTATCCGATGGCCGATTTAAAGGTAGACGCTTAAAAAAGCATGAACATAAATTTTCAAATAAATACGTTTATGCTTAAGTGCAATGCAATAACACCTTATGTATTCGGAGTTTCGTATCTCAAAAGAGCTATGACATTATTGCTAATAGTTTGTAAATCAATTACCGCCTTGAAATACTTTTGCTTTATTAAAATGATAGTAAGTTATATTAATAGAAAAGCAGTTTAGAATTAATATATGTCAGCTTGATAAATGAAACAAATCTGGAATCAAGAAATGAAATTTAATTTATTTATTTTTCCTAGTCATACTATATAGATAGATAGATAGATAGATAGATAGATAGATAGATAGATAGATAGATAGATAGAGATAGATAGATAGATAGATAGATAGATAGATAGATAGATAGATAGATAGATAGATAGATATATAGATAGTATTTGGATTGTGAATGTATTTGGTATTTGCTTATTTGGTGGGTTCCATGCGTTATTTTATTAACTGTTCTATTTACAGGTTTCAGGTTAAAATATGTCGGTCTTATTCTAGTGGATAAGTGGTTCGTTTTCCTTTTTTTTTTCCTCCATATTTTTCAACTGTCTGCCATAGAGGAATTATGAAATTTATTTAAGGATTTTATTGACACGGCTCTTTATTTTACGAACAAAAAATTCATATAAAGGTGACACAGTTGTCGGAACCGACTCCTCCAATTACCCGCCGCCGACCAGCACTTGCTTAACAGGTCCTCAACTATTTCCTCGGTGTTGCCACATACTGGGCATCCGTTTTATGTTTAATCTATACAAGTAACTCCGTTTGACTGCAATTGGGTTGTTCATTAAGCTATTAATCAAATATATGGGTTTTCTCTATGGATGTATCTCCACGGATATTGTTAATTTCTAATCGAACCAGCCAAGGGGATTTAACCGAGCCAAAATCTTACTTACAACTTCATTATAACAACAAACAACCTTTTGGAAAATATGGTGCTACTTCTACATTTAAGTTTTTTTGTTTGTTTGTTTTTAAAGTTAAATAAACATAATATGACATATTATACGTTTTCCTGTCTGTAAGTGATAAACTTTAAAGTGATTTATTTTAAATCGGGTAATTTATTTAGGCTCTTTACAACCACAACTTTCAGCTGCAATGCATTCTAAAAAGAGGCTAAATAATGCATATAATTATTAATTCGTAATGTACTAATCGGTTATAGTTATAATTTGGATGGGTCCAATTCATCGGAAGTAGTAACCTTATGTGGTTCTGGTCTGGAGTAGTTATAACGAAGCACGTCCAAGAACGTTCCGTCGTAGTTTCGGTGGCATGTTGTCTAGGAGTAACAGTAGTTTAGCTGAAGAGACACACTTCCACATGGGAATTCAGTACTGCATAATGACAAAAATACTGCACACAAAAAAACTGGTTTTGAACGTCCGCATAAATTTGTTCAAAATGTAAATGAGCTTTAATTTTTATCCGCTAGTGATTTGCTGTAGGAGTCTGAAAAAAGTTGAAGGACCAATAGCTTTTTGAGGACAGGACCTACAAATGTATTTTATTTTCATAGATTGCTCTCAAACTATGCCGTACAAATTTGTCTGAAATTCTTTGATACCTTAAAAAAAGTTGGTAATAATTTGACCATACACGTTTATTGATATTTAATTTTTTTTTTTTTAAACACATTTAAATAAACCTTCCTGACTTTGCTAAGAGTTATTATTGGCTTTTTTACAAAAAAATTAAAACTCCATTCTTTACTTTTAATTGTGTTTATATATCAATGTATAAATAATCAGTGAAACATATCCTTGAGTCCTAAATGTAGTAATTATTTTAACAGTAGGAACTGTAGGATGGTTTTTACAAATTTTTATTCAATTTTCAGAAAATATTTGTACAACCTAATGAGAAATGTGTATATTAAATGTTATTAGTCTTTCTATTCTACAATCAGTTGCTTTCATGTATTACACAAATGCTATGTGCTACTTTTTGTGTCTTATTCTTCCCACTCCAATCCTCTCACACTAAAAAAAATATAGTTTTAACATAGGTATGTGACTGCACTACTTGTACATATGGGTCATATTTCCTATTGAATACTTAGATATATCAAAATGTCGTTAATACACAAATTTTAAAATTTACTACCTCAAAAAAAAACTGAACAATAAACCAATGATGATGATATAAATGGATGCCAGCGAAATCAGAAGATAAATTGACATTATTCTAATCATTTTCCTTCTAACTAGTAGTAATATTATAACCATTTTAAGTATTGAGCCATAATTTTCACAACATTACATTAGTGTGAATTTTTTATTTATCATTAATTTAAATCAGATTGTATTTATTAACACAGTCTACGGTATAACATCAAAGTTCATAATACAGTGTCATATCCCAGCAGATCACCTAAACATGTCAGACAGCTAACAGTTCTTAAGTCTATGACATCACAGCAAGCCACACTAGATCTTTATGGCGTCCGAATCATAATAACACAAACACACCAGTGATGGAAAAGGGTGGCATTCGTTTTAAGACATAACAAAGTGAGTCTTTGAGCTAATTCTCCACTACAAATGGACCAATTTCATTTCTTCCGAGATTTTTTTTTTGTTTGTTAACTGTCTCTTTGGGAAATGGGCAGAGAATGTAAATAAATTACTCGGAGGTGAAAAACGAAGAAAACGGTATGACCGTCTGATAATATTCAATAATCCTATCCGCCAATGAAGATGTCAATGAATTGCATGTATGACAGGCGAATAAATCCCCCATTAAAGAAAGAAACGCACCAACCAGTGCGAAACGGAAAGGCGGGAAACATTTTGATTCAGTTACTCATATCTCCGAGTGTTAACGGCCCCGGTGGTGTGACGTCATTGGGGTGTAAACGTGCTGACAGACATGTAATCGGGTCAGGCTCTGACACAGAATCTAAATTCGCCGCTACCTGGCATGTTCGCCCTTCCCCACCCCTCACACGCTGCTTTCCAACCACATGGCTGGACTTTTCTCTCTCTGTTTTTTAAAGGAAGGGGCCCTGAAAAAGTTCGTTTCACTTTTGACAATCTTCCCCCTAATTTCCCTCTCTACACATCTCCCTAATCGAGGGTGTATCTCTGATAGTATCACGAGGTCTGTGTGGGGGTGGTAGAGGTAGATGACTACTTCTGGGATCACCATGTGTCTTACTTTGGATGTGTTATCCAGGCAACACGTCACATTAGCGTAGAGTCCGTGTGTCGTGAAGTGGTTGTATTCTTTTGACATTCAAATAAAACTATGGATGAATAATGGATAAATATTGGATTGAAAATTTATAAGTAACAGCTGAAATCAAATGGTCGTGTGCTCCATATTATAGAGACGTGGTTTGATGTAACAGTTGGTTTGATTTCAATTCAACATTGTGATCGTTTCTTCAATACTCAAATATACCTTTAGTAACCGGCGTGAGGTTCGAATGATAAGTGGTCATAGGACAATACATAATCAGTGTGAGATACTAATGATAAGTTAATGTGACGATAATACCGTGCCAGCGCTAGTCTAATGATAAGATCATATGATGATAATACCGAGCAAGCGTTATAGTCTAATGATCTTAATGTGATGATAATAGGAGTCTGTCAGTTCCATGGCGTTCTCTATGTTCTGCTTGGATTGTAGGTCATGCCAATAGAAGCCGTCTCCTTGACACGCTTACAAACACCATCATACACATTGGAGGAGGGCGGGAAAGAGCAAGTGGCTATCTCTACAGTGAGGGATTACAGACCCCCTCCCCCCCCACACTATCCGCCTCCTCCCCCATCGGCTGTGCATGAAGACCCTGTGATGTAGCACCAAACAAACAAACAGATCTGTTTCAAGTTTAATTTTATTGATAATAATTGGTCTTTTTTTGCTGTGGTATGACATCTCTCCAGATATAAAAAGTTGACGGTCGAGCTATAGCCTATATTATTATTCCAACCATATTATATAATTCCAGAAAGGTAATCGGAAATCGAACAAAAAAAATAGGAATAAACAAAAAATAGTAATATGATTAGTTTAACAACATGTCGAAAATTAAAAATCTTATTGATCTTGTCATAACAAGTGGTTGCGTGGATTTAAATTCCTACATATGACGTCATAGCCGTGTCTATAAAAATCAAATATTTGTTACAATAACAGAATGAAGAAATCAAAAAAAGGAAAAGGTGGGTCTATATCAAAAGGGTGTAGAAGTTTTAAACCTCTTCTTTTAGACAGACTATTAGCAAACTGCAAAATTTATGGCACTCCATGCCAAATTTTTTAAAAAAATAATCCCTTCAAATTCATCTGATTGAAGAAAAATCAACACCCATGTCTTAGTTTATCAAGTAAAAAAACTAATTTAAAAGTTTATCAATGGTCTACAACCCACGTGGATATTCTGCTATAGCGTGCAATGCTGTGTCGTCAACGTGGATATCCTAACAAGGTTCAGAGCACTGACGTCAAGGTTTCAATCTTTCCTTAAAGTTACAATTTTTAAGTTGTTAAGCTCAAATTGTGACTAGCAGTCCGTGTTACTTCACAAAGGGAATATTAATGACTAATACACTCACTCCCCGATATGATGATAATGACTTTATTCCATAGCGCCAATACTATACACGCTCGTTGCACTCCGATGTTCAACAACTCTAAAATAAAAATAAAAAGTTCTTCAATTGTTTCTTAATTTGTCTATGTTGTCACTCTCTTTAAATAAAATTCGAAAGGCTTATTCACTATTATACTGGTGCCGCCGATTCAAAAGAGCGGACGCATGTGTTACCACTCAGGGACACAGTAGAAAAGTTCCTACTGTAAAACAGGTCCAGTTGTTGTTTTTTTGTCAGCTAACAACCTGCTACCATATTTCAACTTGCAGTAATACTATGGGGGGAAAAGGAGAGGGGTGGGTGGGAAAGAATTTATTATGTGTGTAGGTTGTTGTGTCCCTTGAGTGGTTGTTTGGAGTCACAAGGAGGCCCTCCAGGATCAAGGATTCTCAAACATGTAACAGCCGCCATCGTTTCTTTTATACCAAAAGGAGTGGTTATGGATGGTCTTTCAACGATAGCAGGTGGAATCAAATAGGTATGGCCGTCAATGTTTGATGTGGTGGTGTTACTACGATTAGTGCTGACCGGGGTGGGTGGGGTCCAGCCAAATAGGTATGGCCGTCAATGTTTAATGTGGTGGTGTTACTATGATTAGTGCTGACCGGGGTGGGTGGGGTCCACCTCATCTAGGTACAAAACTGTTGACTTCATTTATACAAGTTTTTTTTAAAGGAGTCCGGGCTGAAATACCCCCCCCCCACAAACTCATAATAAGCCACGGTATAAGTTTGGGGGGAAATTCAGAAGAGATTCCATAAAGTGATGTGGTTATTTATATTATTGCACGTCCCTAAAACCAATATTGTTAACAATACATATATTTGAAATAAAGTTTTGTTTTCTGATGTTCCCCAAACTGTGTCCACAGAACGACTCCCTAGAAGGGCATACTTCATCAAAACCATTCTTTAATGCTGGGGTATAATGTTATAATTGTCGATGGCTTGTGGTTGTACTTAGACTAAAGTAAGATTCACATTTATATCACACAAATCGTGTGCTTATCTTGTATTTTTGTGAGAAGGCTTGTGGTGGTACTTAGACTAAAGATTCACATTTATTGTTTAAATTACACAAATCGTGTCTTTATCTTGCATTTTATTTAATGATGTCACTTTACGCTACTCAGAAATATTAGATATACTGATAACGTGCACATATCTTTTATTCACTCATGCATGTTCGTCTATTTTCAATCTGCTATAGTCCGATTGGCACGCGTTCAAATGGTTTCTGTATCGTAAAGATGACAGTCTGCAAAATTATTTAAAGTCATTGATTCCTTTCAATTTCAGCATCCACAGAGTGTACGTTAGGTCGTTGATTCCTCGGAGCTAATGTAGAGACCTGACTTGCTCAGCCAGGCTACAGCCCATGTAGGTCCTTCGCCTGCTCAATCATGTTATAAGTGTTTAGGAAGTTTCTCGTTTGAGGAGCTCTGTAGGCAGGGTGTTTCTAGTCTGAAAAGCTCTGTAGGCAGGGTGTTTCTCGTTTGAGAAGCTCTGTAGGCAGGGTGTTTCTCGTTTGAGGAGCTCTGTAGGCAGGGTGTTTCTCGTCTGAGAAGCTCTGTATGCAGAGTGTTTCTCGTTTGAGAAGCTCTGTAGGCAGGGTGTTTCTCGTCTGAGAAGCTCTGTATGCAGGGTGTTTCTCGTTTGAGAAGTTCTGTATGCAGGGTGTTTCTCGTTTGAGAAGCTCTGTAGGCAGGGTGTTTCTCGTTTGGGAAGCTCTGTATGCAAGGTGTTTCTCGTTTGAGGAGCTCTGTAGGCAGGGTATTTCTCGTCTGAGAAGCTCTGTAGGCAGGGTGTTTGTCGTTTGAGAAGCTCTGTATGCAGGGTGTTTCTCGTTTGAGGAGCTCTGTAGGCAGGGTGTTTCTCGTCTGAGAAGCTCTGTAGGCAGGGTGTTTCTCGTTTGAGGAGCTTTGTATGCAGGGTGTTTCTCGTTTGAGAAGCTCTGTAGGCAGGTTGTTTCTCGTTTGAGGAGCTCTGTATGCAGGGTGTTTCTCGTTTGAGAAGCTCTGTAGGCAGGGTGTTTCTCGTTGGAGAAGCTCTGTAGGCAGGATGTTTCTCGTTTGAGAAGCTCTGTAGGCAGGGTGTTTCTCGTCTGAGAAGCTCTGTAGGCAGGGTGTTTCTCGTCTGAGAAGCTCTGTAGGCAGGGTGTTTCTCGTCTGAGAAGCTCTGTATGCAGAGTGTTTCTCGTTTGAGAAGCTCTGTATGCAGGGTGTTTCTCGTTTGAGAAGCTCTGTAGGCAGGGTGTTTCTCGTTTGGGAAGCTCTGTATGCAGGGTGTTTCTCGTTTGAGGAGCTCTGTAGGCAGGGTGTTTCTCGTCTGAGAAGCTCTGTATGCAGGGTGTTTGTCGTTTGAGAAGCTCTGTATGCAGGGTGTTTCTCGTTTGAGGAGCTCTGTAGGCAGGGTGTTTCTCGTCTGAGAAGCTCTGTAGGCAGGGTGTTTCTCGTCTGAGAAGCTTTGTAGGCAGGGTGTTTCTCGTTTGAGAAGCTCTGTAGGCAGGGTGTTTCTCGTTTGAGAAGCACTGTTCCAGTATGATCTCAGAGTTTATTAGGAGAACACACAACAACTTTGTGGCACAAAATAAATTAGCATGGCCAAGTATTTACAGATTACCAAGTAGGAGAGCAATTTTCAACCTTCATCCCCCCTCCACACACAATAAAGAAACCAAAAAACGAAACAACTGATAAACTTTGACCCCCAGAGGCTAATAAAGTTGTTATGTCAAAACAGAAGAAACTAGAAGCACTTAAATAATGTTGCTGTCAAATGAGGTGTAGTGTCACGTGACAATCTGAGGTAGACAATGGCTGTGTGATTTTGCCCAAGAAAGACTTGGTAATGTAAGTTCCTGACTGTCACATGTTTTTGACATCAAGGTAATGACTAAGATAGACTTGGGTGTGTTTAACACAAGTCTGATTTTGTATTTTTTATGACTGAGTCAGGCTGGGAATTGTTCTACGCTTTTGGGATTATACAGATTGCAATATTTTGATTGTAAAATTGGCGTTGCTTATAATCCTAAAAATTTTTGAGTGTACTGCCCCTCGACGGGCTCCAATAGGTCCCTTTGTGAAGGAAAATTAATCCAAACAAGTCGAATAATAATAATCCAAAAGTAACAAGACATTGTTATATTTAAAAAATGACAGTATTCCTGGAAACCAAAAAAATCCATTAAAAAAAAAAAAGAAAACTCCGACATTTATTTGATAGTCACACCGGGAAAACCAACACTCTGTCAATATTTGGAACTTGGAGCTCTAATAAAAATACAACACTATTCATTAACCATGGATAAGTGTAGGACGCAACAATCTTCTGACTAGAAGCATTTTAAGTAACAGATAATATAAAATGAAACAGTAAAACATGTTGTTTTACTAATATATTTCAACAAATGATAACATGCGCACACAGTTTGTCGTAATGTCTTTATTGCTAACGGCTTATTGGACTGCAAATCACATCTATACTTTTTCTTCAACCTTTAGTTGTTTCAAACTGTATGTGACTTTTTGTTGGGGCATGCTCCTTCCCGATACGTTCGTTGTCAGGTCGTTTCATCTTGAGTCTTATACGTAGATGCCTAAACATTTGTTGTTGTTTTTTGCACTTATCTTTTTAGCATTCTCAACCTTTCCATAAAATATCAGATTCGACTCTACCCAAGAAATGAGAATTACATAATGTACTATCTATAATCAAAGAATTTAATTTCTTTCTAATCCCATCAAACGTTCCCTCTCAAGTTCGTTGGTCTGTGTGCAAAATATTAAACTCACGTGCAATTTGCGTAGCATACATTTTTTTTTTTTTAGAAAAAAAAACACGCCCCATGAACATGCATATTTTGCTGCTCTTTAAAAAAAGGTAATTTTAAACAGCTGCGCCGCATCAGTAAGATATATGTGCGGCCACGCAGCCGCAAGAGTTAAAGAGAACATTGCCCCAATCGTAGTTTATATCCTGTTAAGTCTAGTATATTTGTTCTGCTAAAACTTGCTCCCTTTAGTAAGAAAGAAATTAAATGAAAACGCGTAACATTATTATTTTTCCTAATGTCTCTTTTTTTTTTTGGCATCAAAATACAGATCCGAGTAATGGTATTGCCGCTCCACTACGCCTGTGTGTCGAGATTTTGAAGTTTAATGGGACTAAAAATTGATGCATTTAAATTTTTTAAATTGACGCATAACAATCAAATTGACAAAATTCATAAGTTTTTTAGCCATCGTGCTGGCGTATGTATCATAGCACATCATGTCTATGTTTAGATGATGTGGCCTATCAGCAAGGCAGCCACGTATCGCCCCATTCACACGCCAAGTAGTCACAACATAAATAGGGAACACTGACCAACTCAAGTCACAAAGCAAATACTCCGCTAACGGCCAAGGGTGATGACGATGGGAGGATGAGTGTCCCCACGTGCACAGATAGCGGATACACCAGGTTATCAGATAACAACAGCGATGTGGTACTATGATACTTGTATCATTTAGTTGTCTTGTCATTCTCTCAGGTGGCCTTAGTCTATTGTAGTAAAGTGGCCCGACCTCCTACCCAGCCCCGTATCTCGTGGTTTGAGGCCTGGGTTTGTGCCGCGAGGTGTGAAACGATTTTTGACGCCCCCTCCCTCTACGAATCGAAATCTTATTGTGGTCAAATACATCACCAATTTGAAATTAATTAGGGAACAGTGCCGCTATGGGCGCAGAACCCTCACCCATCCCTACTCCCCCTTTACTTAGTAAATCATCAAGTGAGCGGGTCCAGACAAATAGACCGTATCATGTTTATTGTAGAAGTTATGTACAGGTTTATAGGTGTGAAGATGGGAGGTATGAAGGTGGTAAATGAGGCAGTGGTGTTAATGTGGTAGTTGTGTAAATTTGGTCGTGGTGTGAATGTGGTAGTGGTATAAAAGTGGTAGTGGAGTAAAGATGGTAGTGGTTTGAATATGGTATGGATGGGAAAGTAATAATATTCTGAATGTGGTAGTGATGTAACGAAGGTGGCACTGAGAATGTGGTAGTTACGTAAAGGTGTAAGGAGATAGTGTATGTGTGGCTGCGGTGTGAGTTAAAAGTGTTAAAGTACGGTGGGTGTCATGGCGTTAAAGTCATATTACGATTATTTCTTTCAAAGGGTTGATGAACATAAGGCATCTTTTTTAAAGAGGTACACCGATACCCCACCCCTACCCGAGCCAATGCCTCATTAACCAGAACAATCAGACAAGTTCTATATAATCTCATGCCTTAGTCCTCAAGACTTTTTCGTGTCGTGTTCTAAATATAGACGGCGACGAGCTGCTCATTGCAGGCTTATATAAACGGGTAACATAGATGGGGCGTTGTTGTATCCAGTCGGCTTGGTGTGACATCACACACGCTTCCTGATAGATACATGTATATGTCGTCAATAAGCAATGTCTATTGATGCCCCACTGGACAACTTCAATGACACATCGTTAAGGTAAGAAATGTCTTGTCGTCCTTGTAAGACTAATAACTGACAACTTAAGGTGCGCTGTAACAAGTAGCTTTAGGATCATCGTTACAAATAATCTTTGATCTCACCGTTTAGAGTAAATTTAGGCTCACACTGTAAGTTTTATGAACTTTTGTATGCTTATAACGGGAACTTGATGCTCCCAGTAAAAATCGCCGTGATGAACAGCACCGTAGCCAACCTAAGGTCATCACAAGTAGCTGTTGGCAAACTTTCTAAGATTTCACATGACATCAAGAAGTCTCAAAACTAATTTCGCTCTGTTAATTATTTATTTGTCCTTTTATAAAATGATTATCATTAAATGTATTTCTTAATCTTGAGATTATGTGATTATAATGTATAAGATCATGTGGTGACTTATGTCAACAATGTTCTTTATTTATCATCCGTGTAATTACAAATACCAAACAATACCGTATATACTCGTTCTAATGCAGACATTTTTTTTTTGAGAAAGTTGGAGGGTCGGCGTATGAGCGGGTCATAGGTGATTTCTGCATCTATATTGAATATCGGTGTTGTTATTGTAGATCTGATCACCAAGCGTTTCTACATTCTACAAGAGTCGAATGCTCAGAAGCTGTAATATATTACGAAACATCTGCGTTTATCTTATTTATCATTTTATTTATTTTTGTGAATGTTTTAATAAATATTTTAATTACTAATTTTGTTTTCAAGAACGAATTTTAATGTAGGCGCTTACGTCACTGTTAACCAAAGAATTTTATTTTTTAAATACCGGTAACTCTTTGTAATAAAGAGTACAAAGAAAAATATAGACTCTAGGCAGCATAAGGTAAACCATAATGACCACCTTAGCTTGTAGTTTTTAAAAGTGTACCTTTCTTTTTAAAGCTCTCATTTTCTTATCATTTTTATTTTATTTGGGGGGGGGGGGGGGGGGGGGNGGGGGTGGGGTGGTAGGAGGGTCTGCTAGCGAGCGTTTATACACTTTTAATACTTTTCTCTTCCAAAAGAGGGGGATTTTCGGCTTATGAACGAACAGGCTTTAGAACGAGAATATACGATATGTTCTTCTTATGTTATTATAATCCATCGGTTAAATGATATTACCTTTTACAATTTCCCTTTAGAATTTTTTTTTATTATACAAGATCCCCATTGACCATTGAAATTCTAGTATTTGACATTTACTCTGTTTCGTTATTACCTTACTGACGTCAACAAGACGATAGACACCAGCGTCACTTTTCTTTTGCTGAGTTGGCTTTTATCTGTAAGAAATAAAGGAACAATATCATGACGCTTGATTTGGAAGGTCGACTTTTTGGAATATTCTGGTTAGTGTTACAGTCGGACAAGTTTATGGACAATGCGTGTGTGTGTGTGTGTGTGTGCATGTGTGAGGTGAACATTTGATGACGTCATGTTTGCTGAGTGAAGATGATTGTATTTCTTTTGATACATGTATGAATATGTTCTGTCTGTGAGTGAAGATGATTGTATTTCGTATGATACATGTAAGGATATGTTCTGTCTGTGAGTGAAGATGATTGTATTTCGTATGGTACATGTAAGGATATGTTCTGTCTGTGAGTGAAATGTCTCTAAGCACGTGACCCAGTCGTGCACACACGAGTGTCTAAAGAATTTTGTCTCCGTTTTTTTTATCGCACGTTCAGAAAAAGGTCAAGGTCCTTGACAACTGTTTTACATTTGAGTACATTAAACCTTACCCCCCCCCCCCCCCCCCCCCGCCTGTTTATCCCATAGGATTACATGATGTTTTGTGCAACTGAGGGGAAATTTTCAAATCGTGTTTCTTACGGCAGGGAAAATAATACTACACTTCTACAATAATGAATAGAATTCCGATACAAAGAGTATTACACATATCCTAATTAATGTATCATTTCACTGGTTGAAGATAACATAACGTCATAAACATTTTTCGATGGGGTTTTTCTCTCTTCAAACCAACCACACGACTATATAAGTAACTTCTGATGGCAGACAGACGAAAGGTACCTCATCTACTTTCATGAGCGTCAACAAATTTCTAACCACTGCATCAAATTTAATGGAAAAGGGTTTCTGAAGTAAAGTTGAGAGCCATTGCATTTCAAGAACAAATATCCTCTATTAATGTGTGACACTGTCATATTTCGTTATGTTTTCTACAAGCCATGGCAGATTACAGGCACTTGGAGCATTGATGAAAAACACTTGTGGCAGAGATGAAGAAAAACATGATGTAAACTTCACAGTTGACATTGTGTTGTACGACCCGTATGGAGTGGAGAAATAAGAGTTCATTGTCTTGGAAACTAGGCTGCAACTTGTGGTCACCCTTGATGTGTCAAGAGATGTGTGAGTATTATTTTAAACATTTAACTTATGAATTGAAATCATGTTAATCAAATCAATGTATTTATGTGATAGAGGCACATGGTAGAAATGTTGGACAGGTGTAAATATTACCTTTAAGGGAATGTTTTGAGTATACATCAATGCTATGTGTTTAACTTATAGTGAAGACGAGTGTAATATAGTTATAGGAAAACTCTATCTGTTAGAAGAAGGTGGTTTAATGAATGGTGTATTTTAATGTGCTACTGCTAATGAAAGATGTTTGTAATGTACCCAGCAAAATCACAACTTCCTCTACGTAAAACAATGAAAACACTGCTTTAGTTGCTCTCTGAGGTACAACTAAGTATCGTAAAAGATTTATAGTCTAAATAGGTTGCTGTCCCACGCACAACTGGATGTTAAACAAGGGTTAGACTACGTTGGTTGCTGTCCCACGCACAACTGGATGTTATACAAGGGTTAGACTACGTTGGTTGCTGTCCCACGCACAATTGGATGTTCTATAAGGTTTAGACTAAGTTGATTGCTGCCCCACACACAACCAGGATGTTCTATAAGGGATAGACTACGTTGCAGGCTGTCCCAAACACAACTGGATGTTATACAAGGGTTAGACTAAGTTGGTTGATGCCCCACACACAACCAGGATGTCCTACAAGGGTTAGACTACGTTGGTTGCTGTCCCACGCACAACCAGGATGTCCTACAAGGGTTAGACTACGTTGGTTGCTGTCCCACGCATAACTGAATGTTGAGCAATTTTCTTGTGCGTGTCACAGTAACAAAATGTGGCGCCCTTTTCAACATGACTTCACGGGAATCTGGGTTCCCCGAGAGCCAGATGGTCTCAGACATAAATATTTTCCAAAAATGAATACCATGTTTTGTATGTTCTTTCATAATCAACCATCTTACCACTTAGCTTACCTGCCTACTTGTCACCTGGCCTATCGACCTACTATCATAGGCACCAACAATTATATTCGGCATCAGCGTCTAACTCATTGCTTTTCCTTTTTTAGCGTCACATTCTCTTTCTTGCCATCACATAACTGTATTTATTATTTTAATCAAGGAGTGTTTAGTTCACATGTTGTATGAAGCCATATTGTGCCATGATTAGCTATTGTATGTTTTCCTGATTATTTCTAATTGAGATTATGTCAAACTGAACAAATGTTCAGTTATCTAAAATTTTAAGTTAGTTTTGAGTTATGTCTTGGCTGGTAATGTCACGTAAAGATAATATATTGCGAATTTTTATGAGTCTAAGTTTGTTCTAGTTATTTCAAGTTGAATTCATGTTTACTAACGTCATATAAAGTTTAGTCACTAAGGAGCTGGGTAATTTTCAAATCATCCGATGCCCATGTCCCAATACAGTTAGGTTTTTAACAACAAAAAATTTGCGGGTGGCAATCATAAATTTCACAATTTAACTAAAAATAGACATCCCCAAAATTCATGGTTATTTCGTGCAGTACATTGACATCGCGTAAGCGCTCCAAGTGTGACGATGGTTTCTCTCTGAATGATTGATGACAAAAATGTGACGTCCTAGAACTATGAAAGAGCTTTTCTATAACACGGGTACTTTCTAACGTGTTGCTCAAACACAATCAATGACTGACACAGTTTAGACATGCTGGTTGGATAAACACACTAAAAATAGTCATAGAGTTATCTACCTTGGCGTCTTCATGTGTCGAAGTTTTGATCCCGTGTTTAGCTGTGTTACTTGAGTTTCTTGATGTACCTGGGACGAGATTCCATCGAGACGAGCTCACCGCCCTGGTAATGTCTTCCTTATCTGATGATTCTTTTTATAGCAATGTCATATCTTACACTTAAACGCACTTCCGGGTATCGCCGATCAACGGACAGAAAGAATTCGACCACTTCAAACAAAAAAGTAACATCTGGAGCTTTTGAATTTACATAAGACACCTCTAATGTTTTGTTTATGTTACACAAGACACCACTACTCCTTTAATTAGACTAAACTACCCATCCTCTAGAACTTTCAGTTATACAAGAGACATCCACATCACTTTCAGTTATACAAGAGACAGCCACATCACTTTCAGTTATACGAGGGTCATCCACATCACTTTCAGTTATACAAGAGACAGCCACATCACTTTCAGTTATACAAGAGACAGCCACATCACTTTCAGTTATACAAGAGACATACACATCACTTTCAGTTATACAAGAGACAGCCACATCACTTTCAGTTATACAAGGGTCATCCGCATCAGTTTCAGTTATACAAGAGACAGCCACATCACTTTCAGTTATACAAGAGACAGCCACATCACTTTCAGTTATACAAGGGTCGTCCACATCACTTTCAGTTATACAAGAGACAGCCACATCACTTTCAGTTATACAAGTGTCATCCACATCACTTTCAGTTATACAAGAGACAGCCACATCACTTTCAGTTATACAAGAGACAGCTACATCACTTTCAGTAATACAAGAGACAGCCACATACATCACTTTCAGTTATACAAGAGACAGCTACATCACTTTCAGTAATACAAGAGACAGCCACATCACTTTCAGTTATACAAGAGACATACACATCACTTTCAGTTATATAAGAGACATCCACATCACTTTCAGTTATATAAGAGACATCCATATAGCTTTCAGTTATACAAGAGACAGCCACATCACTTTCAGTTATATAAGAGACATCCACATCACTTTCAGTTATACAAGAGACAGCCACATCACTTTCAGTTATACAAGAGGCGTCCACATAACTTTCAGTTATATAAGAGACATCCACATCACTTTCAGTTATACAAGGGTCATCCACATCACTTTCAGTTATATAAGAGACAGCCACATCACTTTCAGTTATACAAGAGAGAGCCACATCTCTTTCAGTTATATAAGAGACATCCACATCAATTTCAGTTATACAAGAGACATCCACATCACTTTCAGTTATACAAGGGTCATCCACATCTCTCTCCATTAGACAAAATACCACTTTTAAATTAAAATAATGTGTAATTGTCATCGATTAATTTCCATTGATAATTAGATGTATTGACGCAGTTGTAACATTTAATAACTATTTAAAACAGCTTAATAGATATTTAAACAATATAACGATCTGTTTGTTTCACAAGGATTTTTTATCACAAACAATAAAAGCAAATAAAAAAAACAAGTTAAAGAAATTTTTAAAAAATATTTAATTTTTGTTATGAACATATTTTAAAAGAGCTTTTTTTTTATTTTCACTTTCAAATTTATTCATTTTTAAATCACAACAAGAAGAATAACTTAAAATATTTGTAAACTTTCAAATGAAACTAACGATATAATTTAGGGTTTAATCTAGATCACAAAAACACTTTCTCATTTTAACGATAAAAATGCATGTTTATTTAATACATAAAGCAGTAACGGTAACTCTAAGACTAATCCATCCTACTAAGTTAGAACAAGTAATTAAACCTTTAGGAAGAATTCAGGCCCAATCTCAAAAGGTAGCCAGACTAACAAGGAGAGTGGTGTGTGTTAGCGATTGAGGTGTCTACGTTCGCACATATCAGATTTAAAGTGACGTTAAATCACCAAATAAAGATGATAGTACAAAATGAAATCAAATGTTTTTACACTGCAAATAGCTTTTAAAATCTTCGTAATTTCTGGTCAAGGGAAAAAAGTATTCTCCTTTGTAAAAATAAGTACGACATAAAAATGAAATTGTAATATTTAATCATTATAAAATGGCTTGTAAAAATATGTATGTGTCTATACAAATCTTTTCAGATTATTTTCTGTTATAAAATATTGGTGTAATGTCACAGTTTGGTTATAAATCTGTACTTAATCTCTTACATTTAAAAACTTGATGATAAATTTTAATTATTTTTTTATGTTTTATATATATTTTTTCTCTTTAGGCATGAAATAAGTCGTTGTGATCAAATGGGTAGAACACTAAGGTCACTTTATGTGATCACATGACAAGGAATTGAAAGAACAATCATTTGGTCGAAGAATCAACACGTATGGAAACAGGTATCGACTAATCTTTGGCAAAATATTTAACACCCTCCTTTTCATGTTTTGTTGCCCCCACCCCCTGTGAAACAAATAAGTAGCCCTGCCTTTTATATCAGGCACCCTACACCAGCACCGACACCATGAACTTTTAGTAAAGTTTTGCGAAACTGCAGGAATGGACAGCAATCTGAAATGAAAAAAATGGGGAAGTTGTTAAAGTTATTTTGATCTCTTCTTTTTATGGTTGGTTGTTTCGGATTATGGAATGGTTCCCCGGCGCCTTGTCCATGTCGACAGTATGTGTGTCAATGTGGACAGTATATGTGTCAATGTGGACAGTATATGTGTCAAAGTGGACAGTATATGTGTCAATGTGGACAGTGTATGTGTCAATGTGGACAGTATAATGTCAATGTGGATAGCATGTGTGTCAATGTCAACAGTATATGTGTCAATGTCAACAGTATATGTATCAATGTGGGCTGTATGTGTCGATGTGGGCTGTATATGTCTCGGTGCATATATTATGTTAGTCAATGTAGACACTTTGCGAACACTATATGTCGATTTGTGAATAACAAGGCATTTAGTTGTATTATCATAACTAGTTTCAGAACCAAAAATTTCAAAATAGTGCTCATATTATGCACAGCATGTAATTATATGTATAAACACGAAGACACTCTGAGAAGATTAGAAGAAACCTTTGCACTATTTCAAGAGGGAGTTTTCAGAATGCCTTGCGATCTATGTTGGGATTAAATGAGACCCTCTGACAACACCGTGCTAGAACCCCCGAGGATAACATGCGAAGCTCCGAAGAATGTTGGGCTCCCGTGTCAACAACTTAATTTAATTATGAAATTAATAGTGGCTCCAGTAGAGGTCTAATCTTATCTGAGCTTAGATCGGGATAATGTTACTTCTGGAAGGGGCTGCATGGCTTTACACCACGCAGCTGATGATGGGGTGTAGGCCAATGGGAGAAATGTGGCGGCACTATTCTATTGTTGTTAACTAAAGAAATGCTACTTTTTGAGTGAGAAATATATAACGAGGAGTAATGGATACCGGGCAATGTGTTATATTCCCCACACCGAGTATAATTCGGACGACTAAATAACGGAAAGTAGGTGTTTCCTGGTTAAAAAAAGAATAAATCTATTTAATTGATCAACGATTGATCATCAAATTCAAAATAAAAAAGGTAAACGAGAGTTACATCCCCTGTGAACTGACGGTGAAGTTTACAGATTTGAGATAAGGACAGAAGTAGCCATGGGCCTGTGCTGATGAGTTGATGAAGGTGTGTGTTAGGGCAATACACGTTTTAGGGTGTGGTGGTGGGGTGGGGAGGGCAACACAACTACGAGTGTGTGTAGGGGGCGGAGAGGGCAATACAACTATTGGCGGTGTTTGTGGGGAAGGGGTGGGCAATACAACTATGGGTGTGTGTTTGTGGGGGAGGGGTGGGCAATATAACTATGGATTTTTCTGTTGGGTAGGGGGACAATAGACCATTTGTGTCTATTGGCGGGTGGAAGGAATGGCAAGAAATTAATGGGCGAGTAAAGTGGGCATTTCGAGGAAATTAATGATTGCCAATAGAGTGGCATTATTGGGTCTGATACCAATGAAAGTTGGGCCTCGGGCATTGACACAATGTGTTAGTTGACCGAGTTGAAGGGTGTGGATAATTCATAAAATACAACGCTGTACAACATGTGTGGCCATTAGACATGTTGTGTACATCAATGGAACTTTAACACTGACCGGATAAATTTGTTTCACCATATCAAAGGCTTTTCGTGTTTTGTTCCTTAGTATAATTCAAGTATCATTGACGATGCACTCGGCGTTATCATGTTTCATGTAACAGCGCTTCAAATAGTTTCTACCCAAAGCCCCTCACTTGACTTAAAGACAAAGTCGTTCAATGGTTAGTTTTGAGATCATCTCCCTGCCATCGCATTAATATTTGACCGGTAAAAAGTTCATATAGGGCTCTTCATTTCTAAAACCGGAAAACGTCATAGCTCATTTCGTAATGTTCTTGTTTCTAGATTACATTTTAGCGAAACAAAGTTTTGAGGCATAAATACAGACAAATCACTAAGTTCTCAAAATTGTTAGCTTAGTAAAATTACGAAATAGTTTTTTTATTTTGCAAGTCCAATAAGCTGTCTTAAATTAACGAAGAATTAAAAATTAGCTGATAAGATCAATCATTCTCATTCTCAATATACCTACATTCACGTATTGACTCGTATCTTTTATTAATTTTTTATGAATTTGTCCTTACAAAAGATAAATTTAGATATAATATTTCTATTAATAGATTTCGGCCATATTATGAACATCCCTATAGTAAGTGATGTTTGGTCCGTTAAATACACAAGCCCTGTAGTTTGAACTGGCTCCCGCATCGGCTCTTCTTGTGCCTTAGATAGTCTGTCATAAGTCAAACGTTTTTCCTGAACATTTGTCTTAACCGTTCACTCGCAAGTGAATGCGAATCTCTCATGCGCCGAGTACCCGACATCATTTCGACTATCAACGTAGTTTATGCCGTACCGAAATTGAAGATATCATGTAGACTTACAGCGTAGGACGCAATAATCTTCTGTAACAGACAAGATAAAAAGATAAGATCCCTTCAGATTGTAGCTACCAGTTTCAGTTAGGTGGCGCTGTTTTTTTTCTTCTGCAGTCTAACCACTGTCCAAGAGGAACATACCCGTGCCGTCAACTAACACAAGTTGTGTACAACATCACCACCAAGAACAAGAACGTGTACATGTACAACCTGTCACCGGCGTCATGTACTGACGCTATTTGTTCCTACCTTCTGAACTTCGCCCTCAAAACTGTTCTTGTTGAGACCAGCGCCAATGTCCAGACCGCAAGACAGACACATGTGTGCAGGGGCTGGATGGGAGGAGAAAAAATGAGATGTTTTGTTAACACGAGTTCCACATGGAGCATCCTATTGACAACTTTAGTTGATAGATGGGAGAGACAAACAACAAGTTTGTCTGTGAGTCGAGTGGTAGAGTTGATTGGGGGATGTGGATGTGTGTGGGGGAATTTAGCGTGGGAGATTGTATGTGTGCGTGTGATTGAGGGTGTGAAGCAGATAATTGCATCAGAATCTGTATATGTGTGTGTGCGTGAGGCCCTGACTTTGTCGTTGAGTGTAATGTTCTAAATGAAATGTTCCTAAACAAATAACAGTAACTAAATCACAAAATAACCTGTTTTAAAAAAATTTTTAACGAGTTCCCTTGATAGCTAACATAATTCAGGTAGCATGCAAAATGTTTGAGATTATCTTTTACAGAAGGAGGTCATCCTCCCAAAAAGTAATTTTTAAAAAAGGTGGTTTCATTAAAAAATATTTAGAAATTAACCAATATGTAGAGTACAGATGATTTCCATTAAGTATCCAGCACCCACCTACGCTTTTATTTATGGCGTGACAACATTCAAATAAATTTCAGATACAAATTCTTTATAATTCCATTGAAAATTCGCAAAAATTAGATCTAACAAAGTTTATTCAAATATCTACCTATCTTTTTTCGAAAAAGACATCAAACTAACGTAGCCCAATCCTACCCGCAGTTACCCTCTCATACAGACAGTTACCCACTCCTACCCACAGTTACCCACTCCTACCCACAGTTACCCACTCCTACCCACAAATACCCATTCCTACCCACAGTTACCCACTCCTACCCACAGTTACCCACTCCTACCCACAGTTACCCACTCCAATCCGCAGTTACCCATTCCTACCCACAGTAACCCACTCCTACCCACAGTTACCCACATTTATTCACACCTACCCACAGTTACCCACTCCTACCCACAGTTACCCACACCTACCCACAGTTATCCACTCCTACCCACAGTTACCCACTCCTACCCACAGTTACCCACACCTACCCAGTTATCCACTCCTACCCACAGTTACCCACTCCTACACACAGTTACCCACTCCTACCCACAGTTACCCACTCTTACCCACATCTATCCACAGGAACCACAACTACCTGCCAGTTATGCACCTACTAAAGTTTACTCACACCTACCAATGGCCACACAATCCGTCATTGTATTGTGATATTATCTCTTAAAACTACCCCCAACACGTTTTTACACACACACACACACACACACACAAACACACACACACAGACACACACACACACAAACACACACAGACACACACATACACACATGTTGTTCCCGTTCACATTTAATGCTGAACTCATCCTAACAAAACGAACGGGCCTGTGGGTGCTCGTGTATACTATACTGAGTAAACAATTGGGGGTCGGATGAAATTAAACCATTGTACACACAGATTCAACACCGTATGCTAAAGGAGAGGATTGTGGGGAGGGGGTAGAGGATAGCAAGGAGTGGGCTGCATTAAAATTATTGTTTTTAACTGTGTTATTTTATTTCAATTTTCTTTTTATTTTGTTTGATGTCAGTGTTCCATTTGGTGAATTTATTTGTATTATACCTGACACCACCTGTAATTTAATCTATCACCTGTGAGAAACTTGAAGATTCTTTATCTGTAGTTTTAAGCTGAGAACTACAAGAGACACCTGCTTTACCAGGCAGGGAAGAACATACGGCTAGTTAGTTATGAAAGATCTTAGACCATTTTTCGTTCTAGTGGGTGATTGATTTAAATATTGTATTACGGTCTACCAGTGGCGGCGTTAGGTAAGCGTGGGGCCTAGTGCCAGCAATGACCCCGCGGGGCCAGAGTACTAATTAATGTTTCCGATCGCACCACCACCGAAACACTACCATTCCGATGACACAGTTTTCTAAAAATAACTATTTTAGTAAAACTATTGTGAATGACGTGTACACAAATAAAGGGGATTGGCTGAATGGTACATCTGACATTTTTTTCCGCTAACGGTGTAATGTTTTCAAAGACGTCTAGAGCTACGCTACGGAATTTGACCTTCAAAAAGGATAAAAAAGAGTGCCTCTTTCGTTTCTTTACAATCGCTTCCAACATACGTTCTACCATCCACTCTTTGGTTCCTCATGTATAGGCTATTAACCAGGACGAGACATGTTAAGGACCGAAACGCAGGGCCTACCTAAGCGCGGGGCCTGGGGCAGTCACCCCAGTTGCCACCCTCAAACGTCGCACCTGCGGTCTACTGTTGCTGTGGTGGGTGATTGAGACGGTAACTAATTTAATCACTCACCATGTGTTTGGGCTATGTACTGTTGCTGGGAACCTCTGACTGAAAGGGACAGGATTCCGTCATCGTAAGTCAAGGTCAGGTTTTTAAACTCATTGATACTCAATCCCTGAATAAGATAAATGATCAGAGGTAATAAATAATTGTGAAAACTCTATCTGGATTCGGAGTAGCAAATATTTCTATGGGAGACAACTCGACGATAAGTCATGTTATGCATGAATTCTTACATCTTTAAAATATTGAATTATGTCCCTTTAATTAAAAAAAACTGTGAACAGTAAAGTCAAATTGGTATTATAACAGAAATTTCAATGAAAAATGTATTTTAAATAAAATCAATGGTAACAGATATTTATTCAATTTCTAAATTTACACATTAAATGTGATTTATTCCCAATGGGTTAACAGAGGATTTTCAAATCTACATCACGATTATTTATTGTACATCACATGATGACTCAAAATATCCTTTTAAAATCTATTTAAAGGTATATAGTAGATCAGAGAACATCACTTTATATATCTGTTGGTGATAGAAATTATAATTATTCACAGGAAAAATATATATCATATAAGCTAACGATCTATTCCAATGGGCACAAATTAATTTTTAAAATATCTAATGATCCGAAGAAATTAAAACATGTTAACAATGTTTTTAATTTCCCACGAAAAAAGACGATTTACTTATTACATTACAATTATCAATGAAGTTTTTTTTTTTTTTTTTTTTTTTTGTAAATATATTTTAAATTTATAGTTATCTTTACATTTTTTTAATTTTCAAATTTGTTTGTGTAATTTCACAAGCCCACAACCAACATCTCAACCCTGGCACACAGCAAGCGGCCATATTTACCTTTGTCGGCACCTTGACCTCGGCCAAGTTCCCGTCAGCTGACCTCAGCTCCGCGAAGACGAACTGGTCGTTGGCTAAGATGACGAGGGCGTTGCCACTTCCGCATTGTAGACCAGACGACAGGAGCGTCTCTCCGTAGGGGCTGAACTGAGCTTTCTCCTTGTAGCTGAAACATGAAAATTGAGTCCTAGCTTGTGTGGTATCCAATGATCTCATAATAGTACACACACGTCAGTTTGTGGGTAAATATATCTAACTATCTTAACACATAATCTCTCATAGTAGGTAAATATATCTAACTATCTTCACACCCAATCTCTCATTCTAGGTTAATATATCTAACTATCTTAACACCCAATCTCTCATTGTATGTAAATATATCTAACTATCTTCACACCCAATCTCTCATTCTAGGTAAATATATCTATCTTCACACCCACTCTCTCATTCTAGGTAAATATATCTAACTATCTTCACACATAATCTCTCATTGTGGGTAAATATATCTAACTATCTTCACACCCAATCTCTCATTCTAGGTAAATATATTTAACTATCTTCACACCCAATCTCTCATTGTGGGTAAATATATCTAACTATCTTCACACCCAATCTCTCATCGATTTCGGAATGCAAATGTCAATTGTGACAAACACAAAGGAATTATAACGTGATCATGCAAAAATAAAAACGTGATAAACCCACGTGTAGCCGTCAAAAGATTTCATATAAGCATAGTGATCCTCTTCCACGCGATGTTTCTTTAGAAAATAACAAAATAAATATAAGATAATTTGGCTTGCTGAATCAACTTAATTTGAATTTACTTTATTTGAACGCGCAAATTGACTTTTCTTATATAATTGTTTTGTTTTTTTTTTAATTTCAAATGACAACGCCACTAACAGTACCTCTTCTCTCGATTTCCGGTTAATATTTTGAGAACCTTCATTCTATTTTAATGCAATGTGAATCTTTTGTTTAAAAGGCAACACGAAGTACATAATACGATTCATACCGCTAAAGAAAAACCTTGATGTGACAGCGCTATATTTATGTCAAAGATCAACAAGAAGATCATCAGACCAGACTAACATTAACACAATGTGGTACTTTTAACGACGAGTAAACATGATGTAGCACTGTAGGAGATTAAGCCCCATGTTACCACACTTGCAAACTCATACATTTAACCAACTCGCATATTTAACCAGCTCACACATTTAACCAACTCACACATTTAACCAAATCACACATTTAACCACATCATACATTTAAAATAGTAACACATTTAACCACTTCACGCAATTTAACCAACTCATACATTTAACCAACTCATACATTTAACGACATCACACATTTAACCACATCACACATTTAACTACATCACTCATTTAACCAAGTCACACATAAAATTAAATCACACATTTAACCAACTCAGACATTTAACCAACACACACATTTAACCAACTCAGACATTTAACCAACACACACATTTAACCAACTCAGACATTTAACCAAGTCACACACTTAACCAACTCACACATTTAACCAACTCACACATTTAACCAACACACACATTTAACAAACTCACACATTTAACCAACTCACAGGAATTGAATAACGAACGGCTCATTTCCGTCGTTCATCTTGTTGACGTCAACATGGATCGTGCTCTTGTTATTGAGAACGAGGCTCTGGGCGGTGGAGGACACTGACGACACCCTGATTCCCTCCCTTGTACCGTCCTGTACGGACCTCACAGTGTTGGCGTCGTTAAAGTTGTACTCACGGTCAGCTGGGCAAACTGAAGGACAAAGGAGAAACCTTGGGCGTTTTTAGTGTCTTTATAGACAAGAGATATAACATGAGGCATTCTTAGGTGTATTAAGGGTTAGCTGGGCAAACTGATGGACATAGGAGAAACCTGGGGCGTTTTTAAGTGTCTTTGTAGACCAGAGATACAATAGTCATTCTTAGTTTTAGTTTTAAATGATGATAAATTGTTGGCTTTCCTGGTTTCGTCAGGCAACCCATTACACGCCTAAATTCCGGACGGGAAGAAAATACAGTTGTATTTATAAATGGATTGTCTTTTTAAGTTTACTTTTGGAGATTTAACTTGGGAAATATAAAGTCTAAGTGTTTGGAAGTGTTTGAGGGTGTCATTGACAGTGAGGTAAACAGTTATATACTAATGTCATGCCTACGACGTCTATAAACACTAGGATATTTGCTCTCAATTACAATTAAACGCCCAGACACCAATTTTTCATTGAAGAAATAATTATCGCCGTTTCTATTAATTTCTTGGTTTGATCTCAGTTTTTCATGACTATGTCAAGTCCTTCGTGTTAAAACTGTTTCATGTAAATACATTCCACTGTCGACGTCTCATTAGCTGTAATCTTTGAAGTAATGGCTTAGCCTAGATTCTATTGGATTACTTACCTTGGTTTCTAGCGGCGCTGCAGTCGCAATCAACGACATCGAAATCCTCATAGAAGCAGGGACGAGGCAACCAGCCCATGCGACCGTTCATCAGCTGGACATCGTAACCTGCTGCTACCAGCCAGTTGGGTTTCTTCTGACAGAGTCCTGTTTATTAGAATAAAGAGGTCAATCAATACACTTGGAACAAGTACAGCTATATCTGATTATAGATAAATAAATACATGCAGTTTTTGTTATGAGTGGAAAGCCTTGAAAATTTAGTAGTTACTTTATGTTCTCATTTATGTGTGTGTAGGATTTATTCAGTAGCTATAAGTCTTGACCTAAAATAAATAGTATGACCAAATTCAAATGTGATGTAATAACAGTTTGTCAAAATTATTTACCAATAATAGCATGTCTTATATTTAGAAAATGTTAATAAACAAAGAATGGTCTATGCTGAATAATGACACCAAATGTTATTCACCAATATTGCCAACAATGTATTGTTTCAGCTGTTGTGTGAAAGATCTTGGTAAGACGGGAAAGCGTTTCTAAGACTAAAACAATGAACACTTTGGAGACTTTGTGAACGGTAAATATTGACCTTTCACGATACGTTTCGACATATGCGCAAGAGTGATTACTTGCGATCGATAAAGATTTACCTTATTTCTTGATCATCACGAATTTCTGAGTTTACTTGAAAATAAAAATGTTTTCTAATTTATGAACTTGGTCTCCACATGCTTGGATGTCATATTCGACTCTAGTAACTTTTGTTCCTCCCTGGTATGTTTGGCTCCTACTCTTCAGACGCAGATTAAAGCTGTTTAGTCTTATATTTTCTATACGTTCACTGACCTATTCATGTAATATTAACCCGTTGCTCTTTATTTGCTCATACTTCTATGATATTGCAACTAGGTATTTAATTTTTTTTTCAACTTGTTCGTCAAAGAAGTCTTCATATTGACAGTGGGTTTTTTGTTCATAGTATTTTTTGTTTTGTTTCGTCAATTTTAAAGTATTTTCCCAAAAGAGCTTCATAAATTACTTCCACATGAAATTATAGGATCAGGATTTCCTTTTCCATCTTTACCATCATAGAAACGCCACCCAGCTTGTGTTAACCATCATGGAATACACCAAACATTTTGTGTCTTCAACCATAGCACCAACCAACTTGCGTATCACTCACCGCACCATTTCTCTGGTCCACACTCATCCTTGCATGAGAAGTCAAGCTGGCAACCCACGCCAGGAACAAATGAGAAGTTTTGCTGGCAACACTTCGGTGTAGAGACGCCGTTTTCACAATCCCAGTATGCACCGCAAGATCCTTCCATCTTATATGGCTCGCAATCTTCTTTGCAGCGATCTGTTTAAATAGTACATTGGAAGTCATGTTGTGGGTTCTTATTAAAATGGACGTATTAGTTAAAACTTTACTTGCTCCTCTCGAAATGTATTTGTTTTAAAAAGATGCATCACTTAAAAAGTAAAGTTTGGATGAGTATTTGTTGAAAATAATGCAATAAAAGCTCGGCTACCTAAACAAAATAATGATATGAAGCATCGTTATTATGACCAAATTAAATATTGTTATTTCATGCAGTCCTATAAATTCAATTATTGTTGACCGCTATCATATTTTACAGTGGACTTGAAGTGAACAGGTTTTAAATATTTATTATATTTTGAAGGTGGACGGTGACTGACCGTTAGGACAATTGATCTCGTTGGGTTGACCACATGTCTTGGTTGCCTGGTCCCAGTGGAGCCCTCTGGGGCATGTCCTGACCACACCGATGTCGAGATTGATGAGGTTGTTGTAGTAGCACTGGACGTATTTGTCACAGTCCATGGGGTGGGCTACAACACTCATTCCATTGACCCTGTGCCCGCTGTTGTCACATAGTCCACCAGCTGAATTTATAGATAATAGGAAATTTCAAAAATCAATAACTAATGTATCTTTCTGGTTGAAACAAGAGAGGGGGGGGGGGATTTGGTCACACTTTTAACTCAAAATAATTTGAAGGAATAATACAATTTACATTTTGAAAGAAAAAGTTTAGAGAAACGAGCAATTTTTTATGTACACCTCAAGCTTTGCAAGATTTATAGCTGCGTGCTTAGTGGAAGATTTTTCAATAGACGCAGTGAAATTCTTACCATAAATTGAGTACGTTATGCCTTGCAATTTTAAAGAAAGGATTATTGAGAATGCATTAGATGTTGTCATCAAATAATTTAATGTTAACGATGAAATGTGTAGAATAGGGGAAACCCAATAACAATGTTAATATAAAATCTTTAATGAGAAAGGACATTTTAAAAAATTCATTTCCATAACTGTAAATATATTTTTGAATTAGTATCAATTGCTCATTATCATATCTTATCGGTTACCGACGCTTTTTCTACACAGAAGATTTTTGCAGATTAAACTAAATGACACAAATGTTAAACCTTTGGGGCCAACGTATCCTTTACAAAGACCGTCTCTGGTAAAGTTTTTGAGGGCAGCTTCCAGTTGGGAGTAGTTGTTGAAATCAAAGAAATACTGTGACCCGCTTGCTGTCCTCATTAGTGTTTGAACATCCAGGCGGTTGTTCTCAGCAATGACAAATGGAACAATCGTGTACCCAAGAGCTTTTAGCCTGTGGGTTTAAGAAGAACGTATGTCAACAAAGAAGTAGGCCATTTCTTTGTAATTAGAAAAAATAATTAAAAACCCTCGTCATGGTGGTAGTACATTGGATTCTCAACGTCGATTCGGATAATATCAAAACTTGAGTATTAAGAAATAACATTCTTTATAATAAATATTTAATTTTAACCAAAAAAAATATTATATAATTTTTATAAGACCAATTCATTTAACATTAAATTTTATATTTGGCACACTTCAACTGTCAACAAATAGTTATATATTACTTTTACGGAAATGTAGACCATTAAGGTTTTAGTGACTTTAAGCAATGATCATACTATTGATGTGTGTTTGACACAGGACAAGCACACTACACATTTGATAATGATAAAGTATCACAGTACAGGCAGTCAATGTTCGAAACGACCAAGGCTAACGGTGAACACACAGGAACTGACACTACTATTACTACTAACCTGGAGATCTCGGCCAGAACGTTGGTCTGGTCAGCTACATAGGATGACTCGGGGGCAATAATGGCAACATAACTGCGGTACTCACTCTCCCTGGGAGCTTGAACAATAGTGCGAAGGGCGTTGGCCAAATTAGCGCCTCCCTTGAGTAGATGACAGAATTAACAGCACCGCTAATATCATTCGTTAAACAGAATTAACAAAACCGTTAATATCATTCGTTAAACAGAATTAACAAAACCGTTAATATCATTCGTTAAACAGAATTAACAACACCGTTAATATCATTCGTTAAACAGAATTAAAAACACCGTTAATATCATTCGTTAAACAGAATTAAAAACACCGTTAATATCATTCGTTAAACAGAATTAACAACACCGTTAATATCATTCGTTAAACATTCTTAGAGACAATAACTCTAATGTTCTCTGATGATTGACTGGAAACATTCAACAGATAAGCCCCACACCTCACCTGTCTCAAACCGTTAGGTATATTGTTAACTGCGGTAGCTGTTAAGCTCACAGAGTTCTGTGCTGTGACATTTGTGTTCACCTGGACGTTATCGCTGTAGGTCACAAGACCAGTGCGGACACCTGAGTTAGTCACACTGGGGTCCTTAAAGGAGAGGGGCACACGAACATAAATTGAAATAACTTCATTTTTCTTAAGCAATACGATAATAATACATTTGATATTTAACACAGAAAATGCAATAAGAAAATGTTACAATTTTTTAACATCTGAATAATGCTAAAAACGTATAAGGTATCACATGAATGTCTCTTATTCCTGCCTCCCTCTATCACTAGCGAGGGGCAGGTAATTCTTGTCTCTCACTATCGTTTAACCCCACTTATGCAATCAGACACTATTTATATTGTTTTGTATGAGAGCTATATACAATTTAAATCCCGGGAATGCTACAAAATTTATATAAGTAAATAAGTTGCCAGGAAAAAAAAAATGTTGAGCAGATTTTAAAAAATTCACCAGAATTATTTCCAGCATCTTGGTGATTCCATTCTTGACACGGTTAAAGTCACCAGTGTACTGGAACCTGGACAGTTGCTCAACGTTGCTGGACACCTCGACGACCAAGAGGAGGTCAGTGACTCCCATGAAACAAGCTATTTTAAGAATCCACTCATTTGGTTATGTTATTTAGGAAACTCATGAGTAAAATAAAATATAACAAATATAATGGTCTAAAATAATTTTATGACAACGTTTTCTTGCTAATTCAAATGGTAATGGATCATAGTGAAATTTTAAAATATAATTGCTGATTTTTTTCCTTTTTTTAAAATTAATTTATTTTGTATAATACAGAAAAAAAACTTAAATTGCATTTAAATATTGAAAGTTAATGAAATGTGCTTTATACTTGCACATGATGGCAATAAGACAACGTAAACAAGTATTTGCAATGATGTATAAATTTATGAAAGGCGATGATTTGGTTTGTGTAAGAATGAAGAATCGGGTGTAGATGGGAAAAATTATTACATAATTAATGGATGTTAATGGATGTCATTTGATGTTATAGTTGATGTCAGATGGATGGCTCAGTTGGTTAGCTAAACAATTAGTGATTTACATAATTTATTATAAGAACCGACAAGGACTAAGCGCCCGTTAGTAAATCATTTTGTGTTAGTCTTACGAGCTATGGTCTTAGCTTAGACTTCAAGATGAAATGTAGTTAGTGTTCTGAGTGAACACCAAAATGAGAAGTTTTTGAGAAATGAGGCTGGAGACAGGATTGGTTGATTGAGACAAGGGACTGGGAAATAGATGTGTATGTCTGGAGAGCAGGGAGACGTATGATTGTCGCTTGACTTGACAACAGACAGGTACAAGAAGGGCCATTACCTGGGACGGGAGGTGGCGCTGTAAGGAAGGAATTAAAGAGTTAATTAGGTTACATGAATTAATTGTTAAATCTATTTGTATAGCATTCCTGAATTCACTTTGTCAAGAAACCATGTTTTAAATAACGTATGTGACTAAGTCTATGTTAAATACCTTTAAACCAAATTTAGTAACGTAAAGCACAATTTAAAATACTGTTAGTAAAATAATTAATTTAAAATAATTTTAAAATTTCGTTCTAGGCCTTAAATAAACGGTACAATTAAACTATTTTTAAATACTTTTTTTTCTATTTCTATTGACTTCTATATTTAGTAAGCTGTTTTGTTTTGTTTGCATCAAAATGACAACGTTCAATAAATGTTCTTCCTTTTTTACACAACGCTCTCTTGAATATTTATTTTTTAATTAAGTATAAAAGAAAAAAACAAGATCATAAATAACTGTTACAAATTTTTTAAAATCTGAAAATATTTTTTTAAACTATAGATATACCACGTGCACTTATTTAAAATTACATTTGAAAACTTAAAAAAAAATATATTAATAAAAAAAATAGTAGCAATTACTAGTGTTGTTAGATACTACGTATTAGTTAGATCTAGATTTTAAAAAAAATATTTTTGATTAGAAACTGTATCTATAGTAGGGAATAATGTTAGCAAGTGCAAATAAGAAATTATTTGAAAATAGGAAGTTAATTTCTATGGTGTTGTTAGAAGAGAATTGAAATCTGCGTTAACTGACAAAAATATTTATTTCAAATAGAGAATACATTTTAAATGAAAACAAGAAGAAGACAGAGAAAATAGTAGAAATAAAATAATAAAAATAAGAAATGAAACCGTAAAAAATACCAATGAAACCGTAAAAATTGCGAATGAAACCGTAAAATTACCAATGAGCTTTCAAGAAAGTTGGTCTGACAGGTACTTGATTTCAAGATATTTTGATATCAACATCAATGGATTCCAGATACAGGACTGGCTTCATTGGTAGCAAAGAAAACAACGTTGACTTACTGTTTACACAGAATGGCGATACAAAACTGAAACTTTACTTTGATTCGAAATTACAATTTCTCGGTAGCAATTAACAGTATTATACTGGGGAATAGGAAGACAAACCGGAAGGGGTAACAAAATAAGTATAAAGCCATCCTTTTTTTTTTTATTGCAAGGATCTTTAAATGATAGAAAATTTCTGAAAATGAAATAAAGAAAAGAATTCTTTTTAAAAAAAAATTAGACTGAAAAAATACTCAAATTTTAAAAACGTCAAACGGACGGAGACGACAAGTTTTCGATCAAAGAAAAATAACTATGTTTATAAATAAGCCATAACAATATTAACAATAATAATGACATAATAAGGGTTAATATTTTGTTGATACATTGACACGGTGTTACAACACTTGGGTTTACAAGAATAGATAAAACTGCCTACGTGTCGGGGCTGGGGTGGATCTCGCTGAAATAATTCAAGTGAAAATTGAACTTATAGTGCGGTAAATAATACAGAGCTTCTTAGCGATGAGCAAACTGAAATAATATGGTTAAAGGGAAAACCCAGGAAAAAAAATGTTAATGGCTGATTAAAACCATAAACAGTAAATAAAGTAAAAAGAACAACATAATATAGTTTAATGTTGCAAATAAAAGTTAGGGGTCACTTTTTATTTTTCTCAAGCTTGTGTTCATTCTATCTCCTACTCCTACTTCGCGCGTTTAAAAATGTCAGCAGGCCTACAAAAAAGGAGAGGGGGGGGAATCAAATAATGAATTTTAAAAAACGTGTGTAAAATAGTAGGGAAATATAAAAAAAACCGTTAAAGTATGCGTTTACAAATGTGACAAACATTAATGCATTTGCATGCTAGCAAGCGGATTTCTGGAAAGGTTTTATTTAAATTTATATTTCATATAAATTGAATTAAATCAAGTTATTTCAGAGATTAACTTAACATATTTGGTTCTTATATATATATATAATATTCATTCTCTCGTAGGAGAGAATTGCCTTTATTGGCAATTTCTATTATTAAATGGTTTCGAATGATCTTACAGGAGATATAACATTAAAATTAAATAATCTATATTAATAATTGAAAACGATTTGAAGTGACTATTTTATTAGCATTCAGAGGGAAATAACTGAAAATGAAATTGGTTTGACTCTATAATATATCAATACAGATAAAAACGTATACATTTATGTTGTAACAGAAGGAGGTTCTCGACCAACGGTCATTCTCCGAAACAAAAGACAGATTTACACCCTAACTAAAGGGATGGTTCTGACCATTGGCTATGCCACACAATGACGCCCAGATACGAGTATTTACATCACTGATATTATCGTCACCTGCTGAGAGCGAGACTTACATTCACAGAATCGATTAAATTTCTTGTAGACCTCGGTAATGATCGGTCTAAGCTGATAAAAACTGTTAATGGTAAAGCGATTTTCACTCAGTGGCCTGCTAGCGATACCATCAAGTTCTTGCGTCCAGCCAAGTCCGATACCTGTTGAATAGACAGTACGACTACTGTTACTTCCCAAATGCCGGCTTAGCTCTACAACTTTTTAACTATCATCGAAATACATAATTTGCTATGTACGTTCGTAACGCTACTTATTTTAAGAAGCAGCGCATCGCAAAGAAAAGAAAAAAAAAACGCCTTGAAAAATTACTGCACCAATATTTCCACATAATAAAAGTGATCAATATGGAAATAAAATGAATGAAATTCAAAGAAATAAATAGATGACATTTCTGTAATACATAATTTATTATTCTGATGTGTATTTTTTTTTCAAAATTAATACATTTTATCTGAAATATGATTAGTTTGAAAACTTCCGTCATTTGGGACGGGTAATACACTAGTAAGTGTAAATAAATTATATTTTTTTAGAGAACAAACTTTGAAATAATTATACAAATGTAACCCATCTTTCAGTCACACTAAATGTTATTGAGCAATAAACACAATTTGAAATTTTTTAAAGTTACTCACCCACACCAAATATCTGCATGCCAAATGCCCTGGCGGCCTCCGCCTCTGGAATGGTCTGCGCCACGTTAATGTTCGAATCGCTGGCACTCAGAAAGATGACCACATTCGGTACGTCAGTGCGGTCACCATTAGCTACGGTGTACATGTTTTCTCTGAGGGCCTTCAGAGCCGCGGCCTTGTTGCTACCTCCAGGCCGGTAGGACACGCCCTTGAGGGCGCTCACCATGGCATTCTTATTTCGAGAGTATTGCGACATTTGGAACTGAACATAGGCGTCGTCACCGTAGGTCATGAGCCCGACCCGGAAGTTGCCGTTGTCGACGAACGCGAAGAAGAGAAAGTCGCTGACAAAGTTGATCATTTCCTTAAAGTTTGATTCTCCGACGCCGGATGACGAGTCAAGGACGAAAACAAGGTCTACTTGTGCACTCTCGCAATCTGTTAGAGCTCATAGACTTTACTATACGGTGTGTGATCAGTAACATGGGCAACATATTATTATTACAAACATAACTACATAGAGTTAAAGAAAGAATACACTTCCTTCGATGGCTGGTTGACGAGCTGTATCGGACCTGTGAAGAAATGCCGTGCGGGTTTAGTAGAAAATGTTTTAGGATATTGTTGGGGTTTTTTTTAGTTGCTAAAACCGAAAAGAAGAAACAAATTATAGCAATAAGGTGTACCAGCAGGATCAGAGTTAGTCGAAATGATTCACCTAAACAATAGTATTCTCTAGAATGTGTGCTGGTTAATTAAAATCTAGAGGGACTAGGTTTAAATACTGTTTTAACTGACAATTTAATTCTATTTCGGCCTAAATCTGATCCTGGATACCTAATTTCAATGGCGTGTCTAGATCTACGAGTTCTACATCGCTAGTCTGTTAATTTTTGAGTTTTTTCGGAAAAATTAAAGAAAAATTAAAGAAAAATTAACTTTATTATTGAGTGTATTGTAGATTTTTTAAATTTTATTTCTGAATAAGCGAATAGAAAATAGGAGCGGGAAATGATGTGAAATAAAAGCAGACGTGGGTTGGTGACATCTTGAACGTCAAGCTTGTCCGTTCTAGAGGCCTAGAGAGGAAAGTGTTAAAAAAGTATGGAAAAAAAGTTGTTTTTTAACTAAGAGTGTTAAAAATTGTTAAATCACAATCAAAATTTGCTAAGAGTTTAAGAGCATAATGCTAAAATTAGAAGTGTTGATGATTTGAATAAAAATTTGTGTTTTAAAAACGTAGATTCTATTGAATCTATTCATTCTGATCTTAGTTTATCATGGAGATTTTGAAATCTTGGAAAAGCTCATATACCCATGAATGACTTTATATGCACACAACCCATTTATTTGCATTGACTTAATTTACGCCATGTTTACTTTCCACCACTTTTAGTGTTAGCCTTTTCTTCATTCAAAAAATAATGTGTATTTCTTAAGGAATGATTGTGTAAGGCACTTCTAATTATCAACATGAATGCTCTAACGGTGTTAGAAAAGTTAGCTTAGAGAAAAAAGTTTTAAAAATATAATTATGGTGATGAAAGTATCGAGTGTTCAGTGGTGTGAAATGAGAGTTGTCAGCAGACGGGTGACGACACTAGGTCCCCAACAAGATGGGGGAAAGAAACGAAAATGAATAAAATATTTGGTGATGTAGGGAGAAGAGAGTCATAAATGGAAGGAAGCTATTGAAAAAAAAAGATAGTGAGCTGGTGTGTTAAGAACAGGATGTGTGATGTCAGACCTGTTGCTTTTATTGCACATCCGACAAAACCCCTCCCTCCTTAATAAATAAATATGTTTAGCAAGCATTAAAATAAAGGGAAACAAATATTGATGTGAATGATTTTCCCCATTAATTTAAAGTAAGTTAAGGCATTTATCTAAAATTGGAGTCGTTGTTAATCCTCCCCCCCCCCACAAGTATAAAGCAACAGGTCTATGCGTTTCGTGTGAGGACCACTGTACAAACCCAAATCAACACAAGCTCTGTTCGTGGCTTCATTCAAGCTGGCCTCGAGGGTGGTGAAGTCTTGAGTGATGATGACCTGTTGGTTGGACAGTCGATAAACTTAGTTGTTTAAAGCTAAGCGGATGTACATTTTGGGCGCAGTAAAACATTTTCATCATTTGGGAAATAGAGAATCCAGTTGGGGGGGGGGGGGCGTGTGAAAAATTTCATTTAAAGACTAATCAACTAGTCAGCAGCCTAGCAAAGATTAGTGCTGGAGAGTGGTAATGCCTTTTTGGCGTCAATCGACCTAAATAGTGCCGGTCCGTGGCCCATCTGCTGTTAGTCCGCAGACGTTTTCAAGAAAGGACAGACATATATAATTATAATCCTACATTTGCAACCTTTAATACTGAGCCTATCACTCTTTCTGCCATAAGCACATAAAATACAACAGATAAAATAAAATAAAATACATTTCGCTACTATTTTAATACAGGGAAAATAGTTCCCCGGTCCATGGTGAAACCGGAAACATTTTTGTCTAAACAACTTGCAGCGAGACCCCGATTAAAAATGATATCTTATCTTAACTTAGATATACAGACCCTCCTTTTATGCATAAGATAATTGCGTCCACAGACCATGATGGATAATAGGTTTGCAAGTGATGCAGAAATCACGGGCCACAGCTATGAGGGTTTCACGCATTACTCAGCCGCCTAACTAATGCTAGGTACCTATTTGGAGCTGGATGGACTGAGGGACGCCCTAGGTCCCGGGAGCAAATCTTTGCCTTCGCATGGATTCGAATCCGTGATCATCGGTACGCTAGTCGGGCGCGCTTCCACTCGACTTTATTAACGTTAAGTTGATATTTTTATGAATTTGGAAATACCCTAGTTCTTTTCATACCTGCTCAGCCTTTGAGGCGAGTGCCCGGAGCTCGGTGACGTCAACCTGGTTGGTAACACCGACGGCATAAATGGTGATGTTCTGAGCTTTGGCTCTAGCTGCTGAGACTTGTGTCAGAGAAGGAGATGTTGAACTGTGGGTAAAGATAAATAGGTTGGTATGGTTTAAAAAATGGAGCTAAAACAGTGATTCTAACTCAAAGTGCCAACTTTTTCAAAGGCATGAGTAAAAATAATCCACAGATTAGACTAAAACTCCCCACATGCATTAAATCCTGTTGGGAAAAGAGAGGGCGCAAACAGCGCCCCCCCCCCCCCCCCCCGCAAAAAAAACATTGAAAGGGGCGTGGTCAAATTATATGCTTTCTCATTCATTTTAGCACTTTAGACTTCCATAGTGCTTATAAATATTTATGTCTCCTTAAGGCACTTGTTTTGCAGAATTTTTCAAATTTTAGCTAAAACCTAGCAAACACGTCTAAAAAAACCTAGATCCAAAATAAAAAAAATAAAAAAAACCTAGACACGCTAAAAATTAAACAAATGAGTATTCCTTAATTAAAAATTAACATGTTTCAAATAATGTTATGTTGTTATCATTCAAGGGATTAATTTTTTTTTTTAAATAGTCAAACTTAAATATTTCCATATTTTGAGACCAAATCCCCATTAATTCCCAATTAGCATTTCTATAAATTTGGCCCAAAAATGTCCAAGATTTGAGATATTTCACAGGAGTTGGAAGCACTGAGCTAAAATAAACCTTTTTGGCATTTGGCACTAGTAGGGCTCAATTTTGATATAATATTTTTTTCCAAGCAGTATAGGGAATAGTCGAATTACATATTTTATTAACTAATTTGCGTATAATTACAACTTTCCTCTTTCACAACCACTCCCATGTAAAGGGAAAGAATCCGTGGAGGTAAAGTTTGCACAATCTTGGGGACAGTAATTGCACTACTGTCCAAACAGCAGTCCCCATTTTTCTTTTATTATTCACAACCAGGCCAAGATGTGTGTGTCTATAGAGACATCTTTCATCATTGAATGAATGTCTGTGTTGACTTTGAGGAAAACTTTAATGTATGCCCACTAAGGATTTTTTTTTAAAATTCAAGTAACACTCGGGAGAATCTTTATGAAATTTCCAAACTTCAACAACCCGTACCCTTACTATGTAAATTCCGCCTATGAAGAACTGTGTTATTTGGGTGGACAGGTAAAATGCTAGTCTTATAGGTTTTTAAAAAAAAAGGAATCGACGTTTGGAGGCAAGAATTCTCAGGTCAAATAAATTAACAACCACCCAGTGACGTCAGAAGGATTAGGGAAATCTCTAATATACTCATTATTAGGTACTATAGACTCCATAAGCGTTGGTGGCAATCTACTCTATTTGATGTCAATCTACACTATTTGATGTCAATCTAATCTATCTGATGTCAATCTAATCTATTTGATGTCAATCTACTCTATTTGATGTCAATCTACACTATTTGATGTCAATCTACACTATCTGATGTCAATCTAATCTATCTGATGTCAATCTAATCTATTTGATGTCAATCTACTCTATTTGATGTCAATCTACACTATTTGATGTCAATCTAATCTATCTGATGTCAATCTAATCTATCTGATGTCAATCTAATATATCAGATGTCAATCTACTCTATTTGATGTCAATCTACACTATCTGATGTCAATCTAATCTATCTGATGTCAATCTAAACTATCAGATGTCAATCTAATCTATCTGATGTCAATCTAATATATCTGATGTCAATCTACTCTATTTGATGTCAATCTAATCTATCTGATGTCAATCTAATCTATCTGATGTCAATCTAATATATCAGATGTCAATCTACTCTATTTGATGTCAATCTACACTATCTGATGTCAATCTAATCTATCTGATGTCAATCTAATCTATCAGATGTCAATCTAATCTATCTGATGCCAATCTAATCTATCTGATGTCAATCTAATCTATCTGATGTCAATCTAATCTATCTGATGTCAATCTAATCTATCTGATGTCAATCTACACTATCAGATATCAATCTAATCTATCTGATGTCAATCTAATCTATCTGATGTCAATCTAATCTATCTGATGTCAATCTAATCTATCTGATGTCAATCTACACTATCAGATGTCAATCTAATAAATCAGATGTCAATCTAATCTATCTGATGTCAATCGATTCTATTTGGTGTCCCTCTGGTCAGGGAGCAGCCTTGGCTTGTGGAACTAAACTCAAATTGCATTTATATCTGGTGTCCGTCTGGTCAGATTGCATTTGTATCTGGTGTCCGTATGGTCAGATTGCAACCATGTCCGTGTGTTCACGTGGCAACAAACCGGTGTTGCAATGAGTCCCCCTCTTATCATCATTCAGTCGACTCCAATGTAATCAGATCTTAAATCAGATCCTTTGGGGTGTCACATAAAGTGTTCTCAAAACGCTCAACTCCACATGTGAAGATAAACTCTAGACTATTATCACAGGGCACATCAGCCTATCCTAGCAGTAATAAAAGGTATCCTAATTAGAGCATACAATGACTAATAATAGCTATAGAATGCAGAGTTAAAAGGGGAGAAACTAGTCTATTTTGATATTCTATGGAATACAGAATAGTTTTCAGTGGTCAAAATTTTAAATTATCTGAAGTAAAATACAATTGTACGATTGATTTGAAATATTTTTAATGATTTTTTTTCAATATAATTGATTCTTCATTTTCTTTTCTTATTTTTTTTTCAAACTAAATAATCGTTCTCTCTGTTTATTTATTATACACGCAAATATCATAGTATGATCAACATCTATACAATTGATCATCACCTGTACAAGGAAACAATGGACTAAATAAAGAAACACATTGGTGGCCGAAATTAAGATCTCATGGTGGTGACATTCTTGTCCTCGCGAGACCACGCGATGTTGACTTTAACGATCAATGCGACATTTCGGGAGAATAGCGGGGTAAACCGTAGACCTGTTTGCACTACCGAGGGCGTAGCAGCCGTGTCCGTGACTAGGCTTTAAGAAGGGTCAATTCCTACTCGTCATGTTGGGTTGAAATAATTTTGCAGTAGTCAATGGCGTGATAAAAAAGGTTTGGAGGTGGGGAGGGGTGGTTCCACGTCCAATGAAATTTCAATTTCATTTTTTCTCATATAAAACTGGTATTTTACCATTAATTACCAGTCATTATTGAAAGGCAATTTGCTAAATGCTATATGTTCATGCATTTATGTCTTTTATTCAGCACAAGATTCTTTAAGAAATAAAGATGAAAGCATGAGATAAGTCAAGTGCGGCCGCCATTCAGGGGAGAGACATTACCTAAAGGAGTGACACAGAGATATCATTTTCTTAACATTACCAAAGATGAGTTAATATAATAAATATAACAAACTCTATTTATTATCCATGTCAATGGAAGAATTAGGACCTGAGCTAAAAATAACATTATGCGATAAATAGGAGCAAGAAAAACTGCCTGGTGAATGATTTTAAACAAAATGCATAAAAATACAATAACTTCCTTTAATTACTCAATTGTAAGAAACTTACGCTCATTGACCATATGGTAGGTGACGGCAATGATTGTCAGTTAACTTACGCTCATTGACCATATGGTAGGTGACGGCAATGATTGTCAGTTAACTTACGCTCATTAACCATATGGTAGGTGACGGCAATGATTGTCAGTTAACTTACGCTCATTGACCATATGGTAGGTGACGGCAATGATTGTCAGTTAACTTACGCTCCGTCGGTGATGACCATCAGAAGCTTGGGCACTGCGCCACCCCGACCAAATCTGATGAACATATTGATGGCCTCGTCGATAGCCAGATCTGTTCTTGTCTGCTCATCTGGATACTGTAGTAGCCTAATACCTGGTTAGGATGAAACGGTAGGGTACTGTGGATTTGGTAGCCGTGACAAAACAAGGTTACAGATGAATTGGTAGCCGTGACAAAACAAGGTTACATATGAATTGGTAGCCGTGACAACCAATGTTCCCTTTAAGCTGTGCGGCTTCGCGTCCAGGCAAATATTTTTCTGCCTCTGCGCAGCTGTTAAGTATTACCTCTCAGATAATTTTTTAAAAATATTGCTCAAAATATGGATGCTGAGTAGCTTTGATCACGAATTTTTCTACTATGCACACGTACCGAAGATGCATAGAGAGAACATTGGTGACAACACAAAGTTACAGTTGCAGCTGTTTGCAAATGACATCATAGTGAAACAGTAGAACTAGAAGTTGGCATGTAACAAAGCACGGATAGAATAGAACTAGGTGTTAACATATAACAAAAAAGGTATACGAATGAATAGGTCATTGAAAATATAACACACGTGCACAACAGATAGGTTCTTAGCATAAGACGACACACGTCTATGCGCCATTAATATGTTTACTCGTGACTTCGAGAACGCAATGTGAGCGTACGGGGCGGGGAATGAGAGGAAGCATGGACCATCGAAACTAGATTTTTCAATTATTTGTACTTTGAAATATTTTAAAAGTGTTTGTTGTTCATTTTTTACTTGTAGATAAAAGTTTTTTTTATTTAAAAAAGACTTAAAGTCTAGCTTCTGGGGTAGAGAAAGGCTCTGTTTTTTTAGCTTCTTAGCTACCTTGGCAAGTACAAACCATTTGTAGAAGAAAAAACAAACATCTTTCTCTCATCCATAAGGCCTCCATGAAAGTCAGTATAATAACAAGCAACAATACACCACAGTAGCCCCTATTGCACTCTTACTTGCAACGTTATTATTGCCTATAACGTGCGAAACAAGTCCTTCACATCTCATTTAATCTATTTTGTTCCGTTAAAAGATACGAGTTTTTCTGAACCGTAAAAACTTTGTCAACCCGTGAATCTTTTAAACACACGTAACATTAGCAAAATACTTAATTCTTGTGTGTGTTCGGATTGCCAGGCAAGAGGGAAATCCAGAAGGGGATGTTATAGGGATTAATTGAAGGGACATAATGTTTAAAGGGGAACATCTTGGAATTTTCAGCCTTATGTTGACACAGCCGAACAGGACGGGAGCTTCAGTTATTTCAATGGACTTACCTTTGAGGCAGGGACACAATAGTATAGACTTTAAAATATTTCATGGCTATATTATATCTTCATATATCTGTTATCTTATTGTTATTAAAAGTAAACAAATAAAGCGACAGCTATTGTGCTGTTTCTTCTTGCGTCGCAGTCAAGCTACGGTAATTAGCGGTTGTAGTTCTTGATTTAGATACTCAGTAATACAAATTTAGATTTCTAGTGTTATAAAAAAATTCACAGTAAATCTGTTAGTTCTAAGTAATCCAAGATTGTTCTTCTAAAGAATTCGTCATACCTTGCAATTGCCATAGATTCGTATAATTAGTTAATTGATGCAAATACTCTTCTCATTAAGTAAATTGATAGGTTAATTGATCATTGCTATTTTCATATAATTGATGTAAATACTCTTCTCATTAAGTAAATTGATAGGTTAATTGATCATTGCTATTTTCATATAACTGTTTGTATATAGATCATCTGGTAATTACTATTTCAAGTTATCATCAAATTGCTTTATTTAAAGTAGGTCACTATATATTATGATATGTTTCAGTTCCGAGTATAACTATATCACTTATCAAAGCCAATGCATGATTGATGTTTCCTACAAATGGTCAGTTGCCATACTGTTATTTTATTCTTGTGGGAAAAAAAAACCTTTTACAATTAAAATTGAATATTCTTGCTGTGTGTGCTCTATTTTAAGGAAATGCAAGATTGGTGTTTCGTGCAGCTCTAATTCTCTCTCCCCCCCCTCTCTCTCTCTCTTTCTCTCTCTCCCTCTCTCTCTCCCTCCCTCTCCCTACCTCTCTCTGTCTCTTCTTTTAAAAATGTTTTACACATTCGCATATGTTAAGAGCTCATATCATTAGGCATCTCTCCGTATTATAAATTAATAAATACTTCGATCATTCAGCTCTAATTGTTGATGGTAGGATTTAATTCAAACATTGTTAGAGCAAATAAATTATGAAACATTAATAAAACATAGCGATAGAACTCGAGAGGTATCAGATAGTAGTTTTTTTTTTTTAAACTAGGTCAAGGCAATATCAAAGTGTATGGGAGCAGTTGCAAGACCATTGATTTTAAGCAATGTCTAGAGTGGGATGGGAGATGGCGAAAGAGATTTTTCAGAGTTCACCAGTTCAATAGTGAACATTTTTTTTTTCAAATCACAATGCCTATCGAAAAAACGATGAAATGAAATGTTCCACATAATTGACTAAGGATAAGCATTATGTGCAACAATCTTCCGTATTAAAGGAACGTCAGTTATATGCAAGATTACACATGGGAAACGTCTCTGCCTTGTCTTTGTTGTCTTGCTTAGTGAATTGCTATTTAATAGATACCTAACTAAGTAACTACCGACTCCTTGATGTGCTATGTATGCAAGGTGTCAACACTTAATTTGGGGGGCGGGGGTGCGCTCTAATCAAGGCCACGCCCTATTGACCCGAAGTGGAGTACAGGTTTGTCTTACACTGTACAATTGACCTTCTAGCCAACAAGTGGAGTACTGGTCCGTCTAACACTGGACAATTGACCTTCTAGCCAACAAGTGGAGTAAAACACTGGACCATTGACCAAGTGAACAAGTGATCTTGAGGAAAAACATGTTTCTGACACGTTATAACCTTACACTCTATCAAACCCACAAATTTTTGAATTTAAAAAAAAAAAAAAGGCATAAGCTTGAGAGCTCTCATAGGTTTGCAGGGAGGAAATCATTTCATTATCCATAACATTTTCCCAAATAATATTGACACAAATAAATATAATAATGCAATAAGTTTTTTAAAAGATGTACAAAACAATTGATATCTAGACTAATGTTTTATGAGTAAAGAGAAGGTAGAGGTAAAAAAGTAAATAAAACAAAATTTCAAAACAGGTTATGACTAAAGAAAGAATAAATGAAAATGAACAAAACAGTAGGACTAGGATGCCTTCACAAGCCAACTATTAAGTACTACGCCATTAACAAAACAGTAGGACTAGGATGCCTTCACAAGCCAACTATTAAGTACGACGCCATTAACAAAACAGTAGGACTAGGATGCCTTCACAAGCCAACTATTAAGTACTACGCCATTATATTTCGACATGAATAATCAAGAGATTAATATTTAATTTGGTCAAGTCCAAGATTCACTTCCTAGGTGCCCTTAGTTTGGTCATATCTTAGTGACATTAGTTTGGTCAAGTAAAATGTATGGCTTTTAGTTGTGTCAAAGCCAAGGTATAGTTTGAAATTTTAACAATTCCTAGGTCACGTGTATAGATTGGTGAAATGAAATTTTCAGTGAGTCATTTTGTCAAGTCCATGTTCCAGTAAGGAGAGAGATTGAAGTTGTTCCAGCTAAAGAAAACTTACTCTGGAGTAACTGGGTTTTGTTTCCAGACAATTGAATGACGTCAGTGACGCTGCTACTGAAGAGGACCAACCCGATGTGGATCTCAGCCTCACTGACCGACAACCTCGTGACCAGGTTGACCAGTGATGTGATCTGTCTGTCAAAGTTTCCTTGATTCATGCTGTTGGAGCCGTCCACGGCAAAGATAATGTCCAAACTGCCGATGCATTCTGGGAACGAAAAAAATACTGTCTTGAAAATAGTATCAGCGCTAATCAAGTTACAAACTTTGTGATAGTTTTTTTTTTTTAAAAGTTGAGGCGTGGAATTATTAAGAGATACTGGTACGTATGAAGAATTATATTACTTCGTTCATTAATAGCTTGTAAATCCACACACGCCATTATCAAATTAATCTTTGATTTTTCACATTTCTTACAAATAAAATAATTTAATATGGTAGCTGTTGTCATGTTGAACACCACACTCAATTGCCGCAAAGTTTGGATAAAAATGAACAGATTACAGATATAACAGCAGTTTTAAACTCAAAGTAATGGAGTTGCTGAAATAGAATTCTTTTAATATCGTGAGACAGTTTTCAAATGTAGCCCACACCCACCAAAACAAACGAGTCATGGACCAAGAAAACATAATGATTGCAATGCTAAACACAATTGTAGTTCATTCAGCCCAAGTATAAACATTGTACCCATCAAGTTGTTTAGACGAGACGAACTCAAAATTATTGGAAAGGTTTTGCGACGTGGATTGAGGTTTTTGTCTTATATTAAATTTATAACATTTTTGGCCCAATTTAACCTTTATTTTGTGGCTTTGGCTACAGATAGCACTAAACCATGCTACGCCACTGGGCGCCCTGTCTAGTCCTAATTTAAACTGTATATCCTTCTATCCGGGCTTGACACATATTCACCAGGTAGACACCACACCGGAAACAGTTGTATCCAGGTGCATTAATACTGTCACCATGGCTTTACGATGACCCCATTCAATATTCAGAACGTGTCCACCGAAGCAATCGTTTTGCACTTAAAATATCTGAGAGCTAATTTAAGTTCACATGTAGTTGACATGCCCGCATATGCTCAAATGGGAAACGAGATAATTTATGGAGAATACTTTTTAAACGTTTTAGTTTCTGGTTTAAACAACATGATAAATAGTCCTCGAATGAATTTAGAAGACAATTATAAACACTTGACAGTAGGAACAAATAAGAATGGTTTAAAAAGTTTTTTTTATTATTTCAGTGAGCTCAGTGGATTAGTTTTTCATGATTAAAAATATTTCTATTTTTTTTTAAAAGCTAAGTATTGCTAAGTATTCTTTCAAATTCGTATCAATTACTCTTCTAAAATTAGTTGTGTACTCTAATATGTACTTAAAACACTAATTAGTTGGAGTAGTAATGTCCGTAGACTCGTGCTTCTCTTCAAGATAAACTTCCTAAGGCAATGGCCCCCAAATATATAATTTGCCACAAACAATATTTATTCAGTATTTAATCTGTTCATTCTTTTCCAATTCATAACAAAACAAATAAAATTGTGTAGTGAATTGATTGCACATTGTACAATCAATTTAAGTAGACTACTGGATCATCAATGGGAAAAAATATCTTTAAGGTTCCCTTCAAACTCAAATGATACGAAACAAAAATAAAGATTTAGTCGAGGAGAGGCGTTGTTCTCAAGTGTCTACTCACGTGTTTGTGTGTATGACGTTGTCAGACAAGCTGCCAGTACTAAGGACAGCAGCGTCAATGTTTGGGTTGTCATCTTGTGTCTAGGTGTGTCTTTTCTTGGTAAGTTTGTTTATTCTTTGTTTCCTTCTTGTCAGCTCTCTGTCGACACAAGAAAGGGTTGGGGCAGGGGTGAGGTGTAAAGATATTACAATTAAATTACAAACTGACCTTGACCCATAATGTCATTTTAAAACACCCACAACCAACAGCTATTTGAAACATTTCATATATACAGTCGAACTCACTTATCTCGACCTCGGTTATCTCACCAACCCTATAATCTCGACGCTTTTCGGCAAACCCCTAGGCCGTCTACATAACCGGGTCCGACTGTATTTTTAAAATTTTGTTCATTTGATACAATTACCAATTTCTATTTAAATATATTACTATATAGATAACTGAGGTTTTTTAAAGTTATAACAAATGGATTAATCATTAATACATTTTATTTTTAATATGCTAATGAGTGTGATATAAATTTACTCATGAAGATAATAAAACTACCTGCTGCTGGTTGATTTTTAAAAGATTCAGTGTTTATGTTACATGGCTTTTAGTGTAAAATTTACACAGTTCTTGTTATTAGGCCCTTGTGTTGTTACAAGAAATTTCTATAAAGTTAAAGTGCCCATTTAATAAATCCCTTTAACGCTCTTTGCTATGCACTGAGAAAGTCAAAGACAAAAAAGCTAAAAATTTCACAGTTACTCAGCAACATTGAAATTATGCGTGTGTGAGCCAATGTACTACTCTTTAAGATTCAATTGATTTTATGAAATAAAAACGTTTCCTTGAAAATTTGTGTCAACCTGAACTGTCGATTTCCAATAGCTTGATTTGGTTGGTACACGCACAACACTTGTGTGTACAGTGTAAATACAGTGTTATTTTTTTTGTAACCGGCGAAGTCTTTTAGATATTGAAGAATTTTATAACTCTACAATAAATTCTATGTGCTCAAATGTGATGGCATTGTGCAGACCTTTGAATGGGTCATAAGACAGTTAACCTTATAAACTATAACAAACAATTTTATTGTTTTTATTTTTATTTTATTTTTCTCTTTCCTTTTTTTTTTTTTTTTTTTTTAAATTTTTGTTTTAACGCACAATATTTACAAAATACATTACCAAAGGCAAGTTAATATGATGTTTAGACTGCTTATCACAACAGAGATTTTGAAATGTTACAGTTTTCTATAGAGAAATTGAACTGTGCTGGAGTTTGTGATCAATGAACTACGCAACCACTGTTAAAAATCAAAGAGTTAAATTTATCAATTTTTTAAATTTTTAATACACTATAATTATCACTAATTCGTTTTTTTTAAAGATACAAAATATATTAAAAACAATCTGAGCCAAACGTCACAATAATGAGCTTTATTAGCCATAGTATCATCACTTTTAGGCTGCGCTCTAACCTTAGTGTGTCTATTAAATTATATATTGTAACAAAGACATAATTGCCTGATTCAAATCTAGAAATGTATTAATACCATTGTGAACTTATGATGCATTTTCAATATTTATAGATATGTTATCTCACAGAAGATAGATCTAACGTGTTTAGGTTGATAGGAAATTTTTTTGAAAAAAATTTCGTGGCAAAGCATTAATTTTGCAAAGTTGAACACACATTGTTAAAAGGGGGGGGGCAGATTGACAGAAACATCATCTCTTTCTGACAAAAATTATTTGGCATTTAATTTTCAAAAATTATTTTTTTGCATTTGACAAAATTATCCCGGTATTGTTTCAAAATATCAACGGCTACAAAAGGATTTTAAAACAACAGCTACAATACGATTTCATATCAACAGCTTCAATACGATTTTATAACAACAGCTACAATACGATTTTATATCAACAGCTTCAATACGATTTTATAACAACAGCTACAATACGATTTTATAACAACAGCTACACTACGATTTTATAACAACAGCTACAATACGATTTTATAACAACAGCTACAATACGACTTTATAACAACAGCTTCAATACGATTTTATAACAACACAGGAAACTATCAATAAAAGAAGTTTTATAATCCATACAAATTATTTAAAAATCCAAAAGTTATATTTTTGTCCTCACCGTGCTAAAAGTTCTTATCTTTCCCTCCTCTTTTGCAGATGTTTCCGTCCGTTCAGACACTGATCTAAATGACGCGAGATGCTGCCGCTGACTCCCTTTTTATCAACGCCCCCCTCAACCACCATCTTTCCACCCCTAACCCTCAAATTTCACGCTACCATTAAAGCCCATCCCTTTACATCTACCCGGCAGGGTCTAATGACGTCAGAACCCACCTTGCCCAAAATCTTTTGAGCAGTGTTTACCTTCGGCCCATCGCTGTTTGGGGGGAGGGGGGCAGGTGAAGGGATGGGAAAGGGCGAGATCTGAGGACGTTGCTGTTGTAGTACAAGGTAGTTGGACGGTCGCGAGACGTGACGTCGAGATGTCACGATCAAATAGTAACAACATTCCTGGACACGCTTCCGGGATGTGTAATAGGGGTACGGCCTGATCAAAGACACCTGGGCATTGAATGGTCAGGGACAAGGCATAAACACCTGGGTATTGAAAGGTCAGTGACAGGGCAGAAACACCTGGACATGGAATGGTCAGTGACAGGGCAAAGACACCTGGGCATTGATGTATGCATAGATATCCTAATCAATTTAGTGGGGGAGTTAAATGTTTGGTGTGTGGTGTGATGTCACTGTAGGGAGGAAAATATTTTAGAAACAAAGTCTCACATACGAAACGTCTTAACCAAGAAATGTGCAACAACCGCAAACGAAAATAAAAAATGCATTGCATTCTAAGACAGCCAGACCACCAACACTGCCTCCTGTCCTACTAAGGGGCACGCAATCGATTAAGTATACACAAATTATTTCAATGTTTACTTTTAAGAGATTTGCCCATTATTATCATATTCTTCGAATTTTAAATCTATCAATAAGTATAAAAATGAAAGTAAGCCTGTCTGTCTGTCACTTAAAGCCTACTATACCATTCATAGCCTACTATACCATTCATCAGATCGCCAAGAAACTTTGAGAAATTGTTTTGTACACTCCCGGGGTGGTAGCTGGTTATTACCATTTTTTAAAATCCATTTCCTTACATTCCTATTTATTTGTTTGCCAGTTTGTCCGCAAAATTTCAAATTTTCCAAATTAAAATTAAACCACTTAGGATAGTCCAAGAGATCTCAAAATTTTAGCACATATAGATCTTGGATGACAATGCATTTTTACAAAATATCCGATCGATCAAAATTACCGTAATTAAATTAATGCATTTTTACTTTATCTCTAAATAACACATGTATTCGTCTGCTGTTGTTGGTATGCACGTGCTACATGAGTCCAGGCGAACCATCGATGAACACATTTTCGTCCTCTTGTTAAACAGCAAGGGAGCTCAGTCAGTGAAGACAATGTAATGAGAAAGCAGTCTTAATATGAATTAGTGTAGTGTGTTTTTGTGAGCGTTGATGTTTGTCCATTAGTTTGTTTATTTTGTATCTCAAATGCCTCACATCCATGCGGTTAGATCAGGCAATCCAGTTTATGGAAACCAATTAGCTATTTTGTATTAATTAATTTTTTTATGTACAATAAAAGTAAGAAATAAATTTATAAAATTGTCTATACACCCTATGATTGTGAACTTACATAAAAAAGAATAAAATAAATAGAGGTTAAAAAAATCAAATTAAAATACGATTTTTGTAAGTGGACTAAAGAGAGGAAAATATATTAAAAAGTATAAGTCAAGTACATCGATTTAATATGACTAAAAACGTGGATTTGGTGCTTCAAAATCCCATTCTAGTTTAGAAATACATCACAAAGATGGATGAATGGTATGAAAATTAAAGATTCGTAATTGAGAAGGCAAAGAGAGATCAATAAGTGAGAGAATGAGTGAATTGCATGTGTAAAACCTCTTAAGAGCCCGCCTCACGTTTTAGTCATATTAAATCAATGCACTTGAACTTATAAGTTTTAATTTACTGTCTCCTTTTTAGTCCACTTATAAAAACGTGTTTTTTTTTAAAATCTTCTTCACCTCTACTTATTTATTTTTATACTTAACGCGCATGGAGTACTGGAGTCTGGAAGCATAAAATGTTGTTGTTTTTTTGGTATGTGCGATAATATTTAATTAAGTGTTAGCTACTGTGTAAATAAATGGACCTTGACCAAAATTGGTATATTTAGACTAGATGAAAATACTACGGGGCACTGAACTCCTAGTGTTCATCCCTTCGGGGTTGGGGGCCCCATATGTCATTTTTCGTAATCTTTTAGTCACTATATAATTTAATAAGATCTTGATAAATATAGATCAATAGATCCATTATAAAATTGATTTAGATAAACAGGTGTTTAGAACTTAACATTATTCACTGAATGGGCCCTGGAGCCCTGAATGCGTTTTTTTCCTTATATGAGCTATATAAAAAAAATTCTATTGACCAAACTCTGTATATAAAATTTTGATAGCTTAGAACGCCAAATGCCTATTACTTCGGGCCTGGAGGCCCGAAAGTCTTTTTTAGTAAACGTATCTTAGATTCTAACCATCAGTACGCCAGCCGACCACCATGCCCCTAATTTTTGAAGCATTTAGTATAGAGATCCACTTTGTGCGTCATATTCATTACGCTATCACCAAGCAATGAATGTCAAAGATGCTGATGGAAATTGTGTTTTCTCTTGCTTTTTTTTTTATTTTCCCTCGAGTTCAAATTTTGAGACTATGTTGATAAACATTTAAAATTAAATCTTTTCATTTCGTGTAAGTTTTTTTATGTACATTAAATGTCCTGTAAAAGATTTTCTGTAATTTTTATAGCAATAAAAGGCAAAGACTTTATGAAAAATGATAATTTTCCCCTTCTTTTCCTGGTGTTACAATTATATTAAATTGTTAGATTTGTACTATGTTATTGTCACAATAATTTTATTTTGAACTTCTTGTTTGTAACTGGCGCAATTTTTTATTTAATTATTTGAGTAGTGTCTATCACACTGATATTGTTGAAAAATAATTATTTTAAGTTTAATTCATAGATTATTCATCAACATAAGATGTGCTCCCCCTGAAAGCATTCATGATATTACAATATTCTACATCTGTATATTGTTCGAACATAACGAAAACTAAGCCAAATCATAGATTAAAACAAGAATATCCTTTTAGCTGAAAATAAGTCAAGATACCCACCCCTCCCCAAAATATATATGTAAAATATATAATGTATATATATATATTATAGTATTATATTATATTATATATAATGTATATATATATTAAAGAGAAATAATATTTTCCCCTGTTTTTTAAATGAAATAAGTGCACTAAAAACTTCAGTATGATATATTGAAATATAATTTCTTTTCCAGAAAACATCGTATTTAGATTCATTTTCAAATTACATTCTAATCATAACAATTTTTAAACAGTTAAACCATATAAAGGAATACATGCAACTGCACCTAAAAATACATTTAACTTGATTAACAAAATAAGACATCCGTTTTTGGTGCGGGAATGACGTCAGTATCAAGAACCATAACACTACTTCACACCACCTTCAAAAAACTGGTAACACATTGCTAACCTTCCATCTCCTCCCATTCCGAGCTTTTCAATAAAAATGTTAAAAAGTTGAGTCTACAAAGTATACATTGAATTCTTCTGATCTTCGTCTAGGTAGTTACCTTTCATCAGGTTGTCTTCCTTGAGTTTATCGAGGCAAGAGATCCTGGTCCCTGTTAGTCCTTGATGTGGGAGAGTTTTCACAACAACCTCACAAGTGATGTTAGGATCCTGCTGAGGAAGTTAAAAGTAAGTTGTCACGATTCCTAGAAATACGTTCAATTTAGTTATCAGGTTTTTGTCGCTGATTTAAATAACCACAAAACGTAGTTGTAATTACGCGTGAAGGAAAACTCTTTTCTCTACATTCGGACTAACTGGATGGCGAGTTCTTAGCCTGACATTGGAATGTTTTGATAGCGATCTTGTCCCATGCCACACGCCTGAGTGAGTTAAGTTCCAGGCGTGGTCAATACGAAACTCAAATAGACTTAACGTTTTTTTTTTTTACTAACAGCTGCACGGGGCGACTAAAACCGTTCATACAAGATCGAAGTCTGTGCCACTTTCAACCAATGACAACCCTTGTTTCACAAAACGATCTTTGTTATGTTTGCGAAAGGCGTGGATACCGAAAATAAATGATGAGTAATAAAATTGGATATTTTATTGTTACTTTTAAAGAGTCATGATTATTAATTTATTGTTAAGGGTTAATTCTGTTGGGGTAACAAATTTTTAAAAATAAAGTATCTTAGTAGGTAATATTAATTATTTTGCAGAAAGCTCGTGTTCTGGTTAAATGTTAATCCATTATTTGTTTTTTAATTAATTAGTTAGGATTAAGAAACAAAGACAAAAGAAAATGAGGTCACGAATATTGTTTTTTTCAATTTCACTTTGCCAATTAATTTACAGATTATGTATAAATTAAATTTGTACTCTATTAAAAAATAATCCTTAAAGCGTTGATTTCAGTTTTGGCCATGTCTTATTCCATACATCTATGGATCAAAGATTTTCTCTTCGCTAGACACCAAGCTGTGATAATTAAAGTATACACATCAGCAGCAGTCAAGGATTAATCCCTGGGTTTACCTTGATATAAAGAGCTGCCAGATTGATTACTTGAGAAAAAATTGATATTAGTAACACCATTCGTTAAATAATAATTATTTAACCTAGAAAAGATAGAGAATAGAAAAACAATGAGGAAAATAGAAATAATACATAAGACAAGAAAGTCCATTATGTAAAATCAACTAAGATATAATGTTACACAACCCTCAGGTACACAAATATATAAAAATACTTTCTCTTATTTCATTTCAAAAACACCTTGCTCTTTCTGTCCAGAATTCGGGCGCGTAATGGTTTGCCTGATTAAACCAGAAAACAAACATATGATCCATATTTAAATTTGTATTAACATACAAGACTAGCCATAAACCATGGATAAGTGTGGGACGCAATATTTTTCTGTACTGAAGGGGAGCCTGAAATAGATAAACTATGTTAAACTCATTGTTACATCACAATTTTGAGCTGACTGTAACTGGGGAATGTTAAGTGTTAAGAAGATTTGATTGGCTTAGTCACATGCCACTCAATGTATTAATGAACACCAAGTGTGCACATTGAAGAGGAACTAAGGATCGGAACTTACCATTAAGTGGTCCATTTAATCCAGTACACATTTTCTCCTGAAGAACATTGACCGGAATTTTCTCAGTCAATGACTGGTCGTCGTCTAGTGGTACTGCACGTTTCTGACATGCTACTGGGCAGCACATTTGGTGTCTGAAAACAAATTAAAATTGTTCCCTTGGTCGGTTTATAGGTAGTCGTACATGTTGCTAGGCCAGGTGGGCTGTTGATAAGATGCGTTAGACACAGAGATTCCAATATCGCAGACACGAGTGTATGATGAATAGGTCAAATGGGGCAAAGATGTGTACAATTAAGTTGAGTTTCGTTAATTTCCTCAGTGCTAACTGTTCAATTTTCCATCAACAAACGCTGTCATCACTAATAGTATATTATTATACGTGCAAAGTTAACATTACAACAGCACTGACATGAGAAAACAGTGATGCTGTTCGGTCCTAGGGGGCGTGGAAACGAAATAGGAAAGATCATTAATTTAATGTTAAAGATGATATTGTATAGCTTGATCTGAATCTGATCGATTTTAGCTGGGACAATTTGCGTTCTATGACGTAAAAGATTCGGCCCTAAAAAGTCAACCAACCACTGATGTATATTTCCAGACCCCGTCAAAGTGTTAGTATTAGAAATCAAATTTCAATTTTAAAAAATAAACATCGTCAATTTTGTGACTTATAGAGTCGTTACGTTTTCTAATTGAGAAAACGCTACGACTTGTACCAATCTATGTCAATTTAACTTAACAAAAAGAACACACAGTGACCCCACCCCTTCACCCAGCCAGCTGAAACTCAAATTTGTAATGCTCAATAGGTCCCGGCGTGGGATGTGAGAAGGTAGGGGGGGCGCTGTCAGGTCTAGTAAGTCTGAAGTCAAGTGTCAAAGTACCAACTTAGTCACAACGGGTACAGATGTGAGTGCTAAGTACACAACACTAGTTCCCCAAAGGTGTGATCGGACTATATACTCTCAACTTCGGGTGTAGTCAGAGGCGTAGCCATGTAAACACTGTCCCGGAATTAGGTAAATAAGACTTAATTTAATTGATATATTATATATATATATATATATATGATAGAGATAGCACCTAAATTCCTGTTTAATACATAAAGACACCTAGAGAAGATAGAAAAAACCAAACAACAAAAGCACCTAACCTTTTCACTTGTTCGATGTTCTCCGTGAAGCTAGACTTTAGTCTGAATGGAGGAAAGCAAAATTCTCGCCCCCTCCCCTTCACAAAAACTCCGCCTTTGGATGGTTTCATTGATTAAAATAATTCCATCAAATGGTGACAATTTGTCAGTTTCAACAGTCAGTTCATACTATCCATGACGTCATTGACCTGAGTCTGTTAATTCAGTTAGATTTTTCAGAAGTAATTCTAAAAGATTAGCGGTCAATTCCAGAAATGCTTACCTTAAATAAATCTAAAATAATATTTTTCGTGCGTAAAATAATTTATATGTAGATTTTTAATTAGGTCGTTTTAAAGATAAAATGCACAATAAATTATTAGATCTGTTATTATAACTTCGTGGAAATATTTGGTGGACATTCAGTTTAAGGAGTAACAGTCTCTTTGATTGGTTGTAACGGGTAGGGATGATGTTTTATTGTGACCCACTCTTGGTTTGTTATTCTAACATGCTCCACGCACACCGATCTTTTAGTTTGTAATTCTAACATGCTCCACGCACACCGATCTTTTAGTTTGTTATTCTAACATGCTCCACGCACACCGATCTTTTAGTTTGTTATTCTAACATGCTCCACGCACACCGATCTTTCAGTTTGTTATTCTAACATGCTCCACGCACACTGATCTTTGGGTTTGTTATTCTAACATGCTCCACGCACATCGATCTTTTGGTTTGTTATTCTAACATGCTCCACGCACACTGATCTTTTGGTTTGTTATTCTAACATGCTCCACGCACACTGATCTTTTGGTTTGTTATTCTATCACGCTCCACGCACACCGATGACTTACAATTTTTAAAGAGAAAAATGTCCTCAGATGTCTCGTGTATGATTCTGTCTTGTCTTTACTTTCTCTCAAAGTAAGAGAAGTGTTGATACTAAATTGATTTAAATTATTTTAAATGATCGCACGCTGTCTTGCTCTAGTGAGACTATGCCCACTGGGAACAACATTGATGTCTCACAATTATGCTGAATTAAGGTGTAAAAATAAAATACTTTTGCTGATATAGGTATCACTTAGATGATTTACTTTAACGCTTACCTGCATTTTAAAGAATTCTATGAGTACAATTTTTGACGTCATAAAGTTAAACCGATCCCAAACTTCACGCAATTTTTCCCAAGAACTAGTTTTATTTACCAACGAATCTCGGTTGCTTTACATTTCCCCGTTGAATATCTTCTATCTGAAGACTATTAAGTTTTTTTGAATGAATTATAATGTTAAATGACCTCAGATTATTAAATTGGAAATATAACTCTATAAAGTGATATTATAAATTATTTCGTAAGGTGGAATATACGTTCTATCACTGCATATCCACGTAGTTCCAAACAAACTGTCTTTTCCCATTTAAAATACATGATTTGAATGCTTTGGTTTTCAATAAAATCAATTACTAAAAATATATATTTAAATATACTTCAATAACTTAGCATTTACAGTTGCGTAGAGCCAAGTTTTAATGGGCAAATACAGTCTGTGGGTGATGAAATACAAGTGGGCATTAGCTAAATAGGGTCTTTATGAACATGAAAGAGGTGAAGCGAGATGGAGAGAAAAAGTCAATATTCCGATTCTATATCCGAGTGGGTACAGGGGCAGCCACTCATCCAATTTTATCTCATAAAGATGTGTCTGAATATGAAGTGTTATACAAAGGCAGGTTCATCGGGTGCAACGGAATACTGGTGAATTGATAAGGGTGTGGGTAGCTGAACGTGGGTACGTGGGTATTCATATATGTAAAAGTGTATGCGTCTTCGTTTTTCATAGCATAAAGTACAGATGAAATTACCAAGTAATATTGTCTAACCATCAAAGCTGGCACATAAATATAATTGTGATGGCCCGTTTGATCGGTGAATGCTGGATTAATTACTGGTGTCTAGATTTTGTTTACTTAAAATAGTTGTTTGATGTCAGTTTGTCTTAAGTTTGATGGCATGATGTTAGTTTGGTGGCATTATATTTGTTTCGTGACATGATGTTTCTTTCATGCCATGATATTTGTTTCGTGACATAATGTTTTTTTGGTGACACGATGTTTGTTTCGTGGCATGATGTTTGTATGGTGTCATGATGTTTGTTTGTTGACATAATGTTTGTTTGGTGACATGATGTTTGTTTCGTGACATGTTTGTTTGGTGACACGATGTTTGTTTCGTGGCATGATGTTTGTATGGTGTCATGATGTTTGTTTGTTGACATAATGTTTGTTTGGTGACATGATGTTTGTTTCATGACATGATGTTTGTTTGGACATGTGTTTGTTTGGAAACATGATGTTTGTTTGGAAACAACTGCAAGGATTGGGGAAAACGGGAGAAATAAAGTTTTGCGACATAAAAGAATTTGAAAGAAAACTTCACGCTTTTAATTATGAAAGAGATTTTGTGCCTGAGTGGCTGATTGTTTTTCAAATCTAAAGATAGATCTAGAAAATTCTACCCAATTTTGCACACATCCATCAAGTCATGATGAATTCTACAAGGAATTTTCGAGAATTATAGCAGCTGCAACTGATAATTTTAATGACAGTTCATTCTAATGAAAAGAACCACGTGTTTCTTATTTCTGCCGATAATCTGACTTTGACATGGTAAATTTTCTTGTTTACTATGGTTGGATCTTTAAAATCTGGTAATTGTAGAGCTACTGGATTATCAAGACATTCATAATACGTTGAAAAGAAAATTCCGTTATCTTCATGTAACGCTTCGGGAGATCACACCGGACAGAGATTTTGATAGTTATAAAAATAAAATCCTTAAAGCGTGACATTCACTGTCTAAAGTTTTAACAGATGAAACCACTTGGGGATGCTAGTCTTATTTTGTTTTAATAATATTTTATCAAAGTAAGGAATTTGTTTTTCGATTTGAATTCCATAAAATTAAATAAATGTAACCCAAGAAAAAGACTTAGTGCTGTATGTGTTGTTGACAGATAACCTAAGTGCTGGATGTGTTTTGCTTAATGTAACGAAGTAAGAGCCTAGGTTTGACGAATGTTAGTATATTTTTACAATTGCAAAGATTATATCAATTTAGAAAAATCAAACTAATTCCTGCAAAAAAAAAAAAGATGAAAACTCTCTTGTTAATTTTTTTTTCTCTTTACGTCTTAAAGCAAGTGTGTATCATTTTTCTAAGCCAAACTCCCTTTTCGGGTATAACTGTTGTGTTTGAAACATTGATTATTAGACAAGTAATTTTTTTAAAAATGTCAGCTCCCTTAAATCTCGGCTCACTAAACGTTAATACAGATATTGGGTTAAGGGGAAATAACCGCTTTCAGTCACCACACAAATTCACTTCCTCCCATACACCATCAAGAATATATACCACAAAAACAATCAAACAATAAACTCATAACAATAAAATTGCAGTTACTAAGGTGATGTAAAGCGATAGTACAATCAGGAGCCGCGTTCATCACATTGAACATAAAAATGTTAACGTCAGTTAAATATACACTATATTCAGAACATGGCTATCATAACTAAAGAAAACATATAATGGCACTGATAGCAGACTTTTATCTCTCTTAGTATTATTAAAAGGCGCCATGCTCACTCCACCACGCGGGCACGACAACGCACACACCATCCCGCACACACCATCACGCACACACCATAACGAATACGCCATCACGAACACACCATCACGCACACACTACAATAGTATATAACAAGCTTACACCAACACACTGACTGCCTATTCTACAGTCTAAGTGAGTTCCATTGGCTGAATTCAAAACACGTGTCTCAACCGTCAACACGAACGTGTACTTTTAAAGTAGGTCAACAGAGGTAGAAAATAGCAATTAAAGGTAGCCGATACTGAACTCACTGGTATTCTTAGAGAACAGTGATTCCCAGGCTGTGGGTCGAGATCACTGGGGGGGGGGGCGGATTTGTCTGACTGTATGCCGGGGTCGATCAAGATAAATGGCGTGTACATTTTTTAACAGTGTCATTTAAATAACATTAAAAATTAAAACATTAAAAAAATGAGTAATCTTTTTATTATACATTTACATATATCCTTATATAATAAAAGACAATTTTCTGAGCGGTCATCGATAGCCATTGGTCCCTCATTTCTCTACAGACTCCCACAGCCAATAAAAAAAAGACATTTAATCTCATATTGCAAAAGTTTAAGCAGACGTTAAAAGCGAGTTAGTTTTTGTGCAGTGTTTTTTTTTTCCAAAACTTTATTTTGAGTTGTTCGCTGTCAAAAATATTTTATTGTAAACTTTATGTGCACATTTTCGTGTAGGCGTATTAAATTGAGCTGTGGCTTTTTAAATCCCTTATGTTAACTTCACCGCCGGCGCTGTATTGGTCCGTATGTCGGAAAAACAAAAGTCAAAAGTGACCAATTTCCCATAAAGTTATCGAGCTGAATCTTTGCACACAGACATGTGTCACCCAATAACGCATTGTATTGAAATTTCAGATCGATCAATTGTAGCGTAAATAAATTAATGCACTTTTAGTTTATCTGTATGTAAATATATGGTCGCCGTCTGTTGTTAACATTCACGTGTTTGCTGGAGTTCACTCCCGCCATGGGGGACAAAAAACCCCGTTCCCATCCGTCCCCTTTTTACACCAAGAGAGTTCAGTCACATTCAGTCTGTAAATGTTTGTTTGTCACGCAGTGCATATTATTTTGAATATTATCAATACTTTTAGTTATGTCCCATATATAAGGGATTTATAGTCATAAACTTTGTTTTTACGGGTTGTTTTTTTTACGGGTACTTTCTTTATTTGATAGTTACGTAAAAATGTTTCATTACAATTGTCACACGGTTCAAGGGTTTTTAGCGCATTTTCGAGAAGTGGAATGCGCTATTGCACCCGTTTTGTCCGTCTGTCATCACCTTTGATTACAGCATCCGTAAGTCCTAGACCCATGATGTATATATGTTTTTTGTATGTCCTGACCTGCCATTTGTGCATCAACACTCAGTTACTCGATCCGTTAAAAAACCCCGTTAAAACTACCAGAAAACTTTGCGAATCGAGAGGTAACACTGGCGCAGGGAACGGCCGCCATTGCCGGAAGTCGAATACATCATTTTTCAAGCATTCAAGAGTGGTGCGAAGGCGTGCCAAAGAATTAGTTTTTGGTTTTTTTTTGTTGACGTCATTAGAATATGTGTAAAAGTTTAGAGAGTTTTACGTCATCATTTGTGGTGACTTGTAGTTAGATTAAAGATAAAATATTTTTTTTTAAAATGTAAAGAAATGACTTTTAAATAAAAAAAATGTCAGGTATATTCATTACACAAGAAAATTCATAAAAATATGTCTAAAATCTAAACACAATTACTGATATCTACATAATGCTGATATCTAACATAAGTACTGATACATAATACGAAAATGCGCTAACACGTCCTGAGTTCCAAAAGGGACCAGGCTTAACATGATTTTTTAACGTGTAAATAAACTTGTGTGTTTTGTTAAATTCTGTTGTGACACATATTTCGTTATTAATTAAAGATTTTAAAAACATTTCTGTAATTAGCGTGTTAATTTTACGTGGAAAGCGATGACCTAAGTCTAATATTTCTAATATAGAGATAATTATAAACACATAAATAATTAAATGCTATTCCAGTTGTAACAAAATAGGGGAGAGCCGGGTATCCGGCATGCCAGATATCCGGACCGGATATCGAGATTTTCGCCACCATCTGGATTCGCCAAATACTTATCGCAGATACGAAAAATATCCGTATATCAGTGTAGAAAGGAATTTTTAAATCAAATTTAATTAATATACTAAGTTTGATAAACAAATATATCAAAACGTAAGTAAAAAACAATAACCAGACATGAGCGATACGCGTTGGTTTTTAAAGTCAAAATCTTTGTCTTTACGGTTTATTTATTATAATCATAATGAATAGTATATTTTACGAGATGCATATTTATGGCCGGTCAAAACTTCTGTTGGAGGCGAGGAACAACATGCCACCGAGTGTGTCTTTCCACCCAGAAAAGTGTTAACTGCTAAGAGTAACAAAAAGAAACCAACAAACAAATAAATTCAAATTATTTCATTCACTGAAAAAAAATAAATCAAACTAAAGATGCACACTACTAAGGAGTCATAAATGAGAAACTATCTTGGAATCCTCTTGTCAATAATGTTCTTTAAAAAATCTAACAAAACCTTAGGTTCTTAAAAAGAGACTTCTACAAATGTAATAAAGATATAAAACTAAAATGCTACCTCACCCTGGTGAGACCTATACTAGAATTTTGCATCTTATGTATGGGACCCATCCACCAAAGAAAACATTGTTAAACTAGAACGATTTCAAAAAAGAGCTGGAAGATTCATTACTGGAGAATATTAAAAAACTAGATTGTGCCGAGGCGCCGTGGCGCCTGCGGCGCCGACTTTTTTAGGGCGCCTACGGCGCCAACCTTTTTCAAAAGCCCAACTAACTTGTCCTTTTTTGATAAATACGAAATATTAAACTTTATGAAATGTACTCAAAGTATTTAATAATAGGGGTTGTATTGTGCGCACCGATGTACACCAAACAATGACGTCATCATATTAAATATTTTTACAGCGCTAATCACCACACGATTTTTCAACTAACTGCTGTAGGCTGTCGTACATCGTTCCTCAGCGTTCCACATCCAGTGAGTGAGTGAGTGAGTGAGTGACCTGGGCTTTTATATTATTTATTACAAGAGTAACACAATTAAATAATTGAACCCTGAAACACTAGGGGATAGAAGAACAGAGTAAATTAGTAATTATACATAAAGCCATCAATTCTTATTTAGAAATACAACCAGTGGCGTAAGGAGGGGAGGCGGAGGGGGGGGGGCTAACGCCCCGGGTGGCACTTTGCCAGGGGCGACAAATTCCTGGTCGTTAATTAGTTTGCAAAATATTTTTATAAGGAGGTCAAGCTTTTTATTGAAATAAAAGAAAAATCAAATAATAAATTAATAACAGATATAAAGGAATTATTTTAAACTCTTTATTGGATACAAATTCTTCTGATACTTATGTTACTGTACTGAAATTAACTTAACTAGTATGAGAGTTTAACACAGAAGTAAAGGTAGCTTAAATGATTCTTAAAATTTGACAGCCGCTTCTGTTGTAAAAGCAAAACTTACTATAAATGAAACATGAGGCGATCGAAAGCTCGGAGCTGCCTATTGTGGTATGAGGGGGCGGGGGGCTAGTTCCTCGTTAATTAGTTTCACAAATGAAAAGAGTTGAGAGAAAGGTTAATAAAATATTTTTAAAAAGAGAAAAAAAAATCAAAGAAATAAAGAAACTATATTATTATAGATGTGAAGGTTTCTAATGCCAGAACTTCAAAGTCCTGACTCTAAAGTCTTTTTTAAATTAATGTTACTGAAGTTAAAAACATAGGGGCTGAATTAGTGCACGAATATGACAATATGGTTCTCTTAGACTATATATAATTGATTCCCGTTTGATTTTAACTTAATTAAACTACAGGAAAAATAATATTGGCGCACTTACATGGTGCATTCTACCAAAACATTGTGATTTTTATTTAAAGTCTTTTGATTTGAAGCATCAACAAAAATAATAAATAAAATTGATTATTTAATGAAATTAAAAATTTTCAAGTATAAAATCAAACGTTCCCACCCACGTTCAACATTTTCAAAAAAATGTTTTTGAAATTGGAAATCATCAGAAATTGGATTTTTTTTTAAATTGAGAAAGAACAACAATAAGTTTATAACAGGGAGTCTTTGGTATAAATTGTGGCTTTATTAAATATTGGAAAAAATTTTTTTTAAATGTTTCGGTCACGGAGAGGACAATACTTTTGCAAATAAAGACATTATTCTGGAAACAATGCATTTGATTGCCAAGTACGATCGAGCACTCCCAGAACAATGTGTGAAAAAAATGTTTTAAGAAAGTGTCATCTAAAATTCAAACTGAGCTCATAGCAATTTTAAAAGAAAGGTACATATGCCGAAAAATAATCTTTCTTTAAGAACGTGATACCCAATAGTGTTCCATTGTATTTGATAGCTCTTCATATATTACACATAATCACCATGTGGGATATGTAACGATTGAAAAAAGTAGGCGTAGAATCTTACAAACCATTCATTCACGTAAAAGCAAATTTATTTTAATAATTTAAGATATTTAAATAATGGCCTGCGGAGGCTCAAAGTGTGTTAATAATTCTTAGGAAAATCTAATTACTTTACAAGCAAGCCTCAGGATACAAAATTCTGAATATACCATAGAGCCATTTTGAAATTACTTTTAAAGCTACAGAAAACTGACTGAGGCAAAAACAAACTGATCCGACCAGCAGACGCAGGAACTTTGTTAGTCACAATGAAAACGTATTATTTTCTAAGTTATGTCAAAGATGCCCGAAATTATTTACAAATGCTAAGAAAAAGATGCTCAGAGAAATAAATGGAATACTTTAAGGATACTTTGACATTTGATAAAATTACATGTGGAGACCTCATCCTTTTAATCGAATCTTAGATTCAAAGTACTAGAGAGAGAGAGCAACTTTTTGGTGTTTCAAAATATTTATCCGTGTTATTAAAAAATAACAGTTTATAAGAATGTTCTATTATTAATAAGATTGAATTACTGTAGAAATGATGTGAGATTTTGGCAGGTTTGTAGAATTTAGAAAACAGATACAATTTTCGTACACTAGAAAATCTGCTGGACTTTGAAATGTTGCCTTCAAATTAAAGGATTCAAATGATATTGTCAAGTAAAGACTTTTTAACCCCACGGGTAAAAAAAAAAAATTCATGAATTCAAGACCAGTTGATTTATTAACGTTTATTAAGATAATAAGGCTCGAAGTTACCTTGCCTAACATAAGATAATTAATTTGAACATGTTTACAAATGTCTTAAATAATGCAAGGCTTTAAAAAAAGCTTCTCTAAAATTAAGTTAATGAAAAATTAATTACGACCAATAACGATTAGGGGCCGACCATAAATGACGACGCGAAATATAACCCTCTTCCTCGCTTGTCACACTTCGTCACAAAAACGTACTTATAGGGTTAAATATTTATTTTTTTATTTTTTTTTGGGGGGTGGGGTGGAGGGCGGCAAATTTTGGTTCTGCCCTGGGTGGCACATACCCACGCTACGCCGCTGAATACAATAAATAGATAACTTAATATAACCCTCAAATAAACATAAGGATAAAAAATACCTTTCTTATTCCGTGTGCAAGAACAAAATAAAAAACATACAAGTTTTCTTTCTTCCCATCATGAATTCACGCGTGGAAGGGTTGCCTGAAGAAATCAGGAAAGCCAAAACTTTATCATCATTTAAGACTCTAATAAGAATGCAGGACTAAACATAAACCATAGATAAACGTAAGACGCGTTTATCTTCTGTATACAAGGAGCATCTGTAACAGATAACATAAGAAAATACGGCGTACGTCCTTGGACCTTGGACGCGCTTTGTTGCTGGTATATATAAATGATCAAATTAAATCAAAGAATACCTGTGAGTAAATTATTGAAAATTATCACATTATGTGTTTAATTGTTGGTAGATAATTTGTAGGACATAAACCATGACAACACAAACACTTTTTGACGCACATTTGAAACTTTAAAAAAAGGTTATCGCAAAAACAAAAATTAATGTCATTCCGTGTTATTGAGGTTTTGGACTTGTCAATTTCGTAGAAACTTGCATTTCAGCTTCTAAACTGTGACTTTAGATTTTTCTCACCTTGAAATTCAACAGATTCGCTAGGTTTTTTTTTTTTTTTTAAATTATTTTTTTTTAATGCACCGTATTTTTTAAATAATGTATAATGCTAGTCTAAATAAGTCAAAAGCTGTCTTGATCCCAATTAATAAGTCTTCATGAGTAAATCAAATTAGGTGGTTTGTTTATGTTAAGCATTTGTGCTCACCCTTCTCCTCTTTTTTCAAGTTAGTTTTTTTCTTCTTGAAAACGTAGGTAATATAATATATTCAATAGTATAACTTTTGATTGTTTATTTGTACTGATAAAGGCATTTGTCGACACGTATTTACATGTTTTTGTCCATTAATAATGCTTTACTTGAATCGTTTTAATCACACACGTCATTTGTGAATCGTGTGTTTATGGTCATTTTGAGAATACAATGGTAACTTGCTTTCAGGGAACTGTATATCCAAGGACGTGGTTACCAAAAGATTACTAATGCGATTCCCGGAATTTTAGCTTGTGAGAACTGAGTATCCGGGTTAATAGTAGGGTAAAAAAAACACGGCATTTTGGGAACAATATCTGCCAACATACATTAATTACACTCAAATCCGCCTATTCAAAAATGTATATTAACGTCATCTGTTGAAGAGATCTTCTGTGTATCTTAATTCAAACGTTCCAGAGAACATCGCGATGAACATAATATTTGGACAGAGATGTATTGAATGCTAAACACCCAAAACGTTATTTTCTTAGAGCAACACACACTTTGTTTGACAGACAGACAGACAGACAGACAGACAGACAGACAGACAGACATACAGATAGATAGATAGATATATATATATATATATAGATAGATAGATAGATAGATAGATAGATAGATAGATAGATAGATAGATAGATAGATAGATAGATAGATAGATAGATAGATAGATCATGCCAAACAGACGGTAAGACATTTAATCTGACGTCATACCGTTAATGCCTCGTTTCCCTATCAGGACCTGTTACGAGAACGACATCCGTGTCAGAGAGGCCCCTGTGCCATGTGATGTGTGTTTATCTAATTTAACTTAACCCTTTCATCTTAGTGTCCAGATTTACGTTTAAGACTTTGACTTCGTGATTATCCAAGCTAATTCGTGATTTTTAACTGCTTAACGACATAGCGTTTGAACCTTGATCATGGTTAGTTAGCATGGTTAAGCCAAAGTTCAACATCTTACTCCACGAATCATGAAGTTAAAAGCCTGAAGCTAATGTAAGAAAACGAACGCCTCGATTCATCGTACATACTAACTGAGCTGATAAGTAAACAGGCGGAGTTTAAACACGTGGATTGCTGGCACAGAATCGTTTCATAATACTTCATCAAATCTATGGGAAATATAGAGCGTTGACATTCTCCCTCATTGAAAAAAAAACATCTAGAAGAAAATTTAAATAAATGAATATCATTTTCATTTTAAAAAGTTTCAAATGGGTTCCTCTTCATAGACATTAATCATTAACTATATTGACCCGAACAAATGATCTTAAGATGCAGCGTCTAAAGTTGCTATATCGATAATGAAAAGAATGTAGTTATTACACTTATCAGTAGAATTCCGCTGATTCATTATCATTGTATGATTCTAAAATAACTGAACTTTATTCTTGGAAGTCGCGGGTGTTCTAACAATCTTTTCGGAAACTTGTAAATTAAAGGCGCTTTTTTTTTTATTAAGGTCAACTTACTACATTTATTTAAAGAATTGCCCGATTAATTTAGTTGTTATATAAAATACCTAGATTTCATTATTTTCAGTTTTCATATATTTACTCACGAGACATCAAGGTTGTACTTACTCTAAGGTAGTTTTGATATGCGGACTTTACGACAGCAAACATACAAGTATATCCAGTGAAAATCTTTAACATAATCCCTGGCGACTGATGGCATTATATAAGCCTTTGTTTCAGACTTTTCACAACTGGACAAGGTTACTAGTCATCGTATTGTCGCTTTGTCTATTTATATATAAGTGTTAGTGTCCTGGGCTGGCTCGCACTCTCTGACCCCAACACCCACTTTATGTCAAACAGTACAGACAACTCATACAAAAGACGGTGGACTCAATAAAAAAAATCATGACACTATGTGCCACACACATATTTTTGTCAATGATCTACAGACTTTATGTACTGCTCATTGTCTCTTTATTTGTTTTAAGTTTTACTATCTTATCAAACATACACTCTTTCTTCACTATCTCTACTTCTGGATTGGATATTTCCAAAAGAATAAGTTGTAAGTCTCTTGATTGATAATGTCTTTTAAGCTTAGCCGTGTCATTGTATGATTCTAAAATAACAGCTGTATAAAAAATTCTAAAACTTATGAATTTCCCTTCTATGTTGTATGCATGAGATATAAATATGACTTTTGCAGGCCAAACATTTGATGCATACGAAATGTTATAAAAATTTGTGTACCTTTAAATTTATTAAAATGTCTAGTATTTGATTTGATTCCATATTGAACTGTGTTTCTTTCAAATCGATAAGTTTTACAATAAGCTCTGTATTGATCATTGTAACTTCATGAACCACGAGTATAAGAGAAGCTGTCATATGAAATCTGTCATGCGCTTAGGAATTTCCCCAACGCCTGCGCTTGTGTCACGTATCTTTAGGGGCCTCTCAAGCGCCTCCTTGAACATCAGGCATGTGTGCCGTCGGCCATGTTGGATCCGCCATGTTGACAAAAGCAACATCATTATTTTAATTCTGCTCTGCTTGACATTACTAGTGTGTGCACTACGTCACGAGTGTTTGCACACCTCGCCTTTTGAGGAGGAGTTATCATAAAAGACGATCTTATTACTTTGGCCTGAAAAAAAAGACAAATATCTTCTGTATCTCAATGGATGTATTAAAGTTTGATAAATAGCTATGAAAGATGGTAAGACAGTGGGAGTGGGCTTAAACACTAAAATAAAAATTTTGGGATAATGTATTCACAATTTTTGAAATTATGTATATAAAATAATAGGATGTTGAAAATCGGAACTGCCATGAAGTATTGGAAATTAGGGGTAAAGGTCTAGCAGAGAATTGTATTATTTTTATATACATATGATAAACTCATAGACGGGCATTTCCAAAAAAATAATTAATGATAGTAAGAATAATAAAGATTGAAAATCGTTCAAATGTTTAAACAAAATATTGAACAAAGAAAACCTTCACCTTGATACAATTGCCTCTGCTGGTAACCAAAATTTGTCCTAACAGTGCACCAATCACTGCAGTTGAAGAATATCAAACATTTTTGATGAAAGACCAGGCTGAAAATAATAAACTTTAATGCAAACTGAAAGTACTAACCCATTCGGCTTTCGTGTAGTAAATGAGAAGCAAAACGTTTCTAAAAATAGCTGAAGCATGCGTAAATAGTTTAATGACGACATGTATTGAAACCTCCAATTGATGACGTCAGTCCTTTCTGAGGTATTTGTCACCTTGAGTCTACACACCATGTAAATAAGACGTTGAAAACATGTTCCTGAATCAAATTCTCAAATCGAACATCCGTAACATCAATTCAAAGTGCACTAACTGTCAATGTTTAGCGGCTTACATAAACAATCTGTTTTGAAAACCTGAAAGCAATGGGACTTAACTATAAGGACTTTAATTTGAACTGAAATCAGAGGAAAGATCTAAAATGCGAAGTCAACGTATATTGTTTTCTAAATTTAAAACACAAAAAAATAACATTGATGATTCGATTAAAAGTTTGAACCGACTATAAATAGATATTAATGATAATAATAGCTCACAAAAATGCGTCATTTAGATTCTAGCTCTTTTCGGACAATGATAAAACATATTCGCTCTAAACTAATTTTAACAATCTCCAGTTTAATTAAACTAAAATGATAGTATTTAAGTGGCTAAGAAATTAAGCCCCGCCTCATGAATAGCGGATGTAATTTCAACATTAAGTTGAGCCATTATTCTCGTTTCAAAGAAATTAATGAGAGATTAAATCCCCCGAACTTTCCCAGAGCTCAAGCGATTTTCACCCGATCGTGAACTGTGAGGTTGGAACTAATGTTGATCTTGTATGTCACTCGCTAATCATGTTTGAATGTTGGAGATCTTTCGGCCAACATGGCTGGTGTTTGTGTATTACACAGATCTGTGATAGCCAACTCTGAGGTGCAAAGACCTCGCACTGTGGGGGAGATAAGAGCCCTCGAAATGGCTTCCGTGGCCCCAAGGAACAGGGAAGAAGTTGGAGGATTGAAACAGATGGCGTGGATCGGCAATGTAGGAGCCCTAGCCAAATTAAAAGCATTTTATTTCTATATATTATTTTAACTGGTTATCAATCTTCAGGATTGAACGACTGATCACTTTCAAATATTTGAATAAAATTAGCATGTAAAGCAATATTTGAAGGTAAATAAGTTACGGTAAATTAAATCCTAATATGTTAAAATAATTTTTTTAGTTATAAATTGTTTAACAGATTAATCAAATAAATCCCTAAACTTATCGTCCCAAATAAAAAATATCCAAAAAAAAACTGTTATCCCATTAAAATTTATTATCTTTATCATCACTACCATCAACATCATTATCTGAAACATGATAATAACATCAAAAAGATTCATCATCCGTACTTGATATTCTCATTCTGTGTTGACACATTTAGTTCGTGTTCTTCCCAAACGTCTCATTTTGAAGACTGACATAGACATGAGTAATGATCACGTGAGACAACATGCCCCATGTTCTATAATTAGCCCCCCCCCCATGTCAAAACAGGGTGGCCCACCGGGTTTCTGAACGAGGCGAGAATGTATCGTTTTCTTTAAAGGTGCCCAGAAGGCAAACAGTAGCGTCTTGAGAAGGGAGGTAATCTCCAGTGTAGTCCGAGTGTAAGGAACGGTAAGCTAACACTTGACATGCTGGTGGCATCTTGTGACGTACAGCTACGGAAAAAATACCCACCCCTTCCCCAGTTTCCAAACACCGGGTCGCCAAAGTTGATGAAGTCTTAAGTATACCTGTACTATAATAATAATTAACCATAGTAAAAGGAATATGTCTTAATGTTATTGCTGTTTGAACAGCATGATAATTTTATTTGTGTGTCTAGTTACGTTTTTAAAGTTTCCTCTCGATGTAAAACGTCTAATCTCTCAAAGTACTAAGTATCACACTTTAGATGAACAAAATTCTAACACAATTTAAATTTTTCTGTGGCCCAGTAGGAAGCCAGCTCCCAACCAGCCACAGCAGTATAACTTGATTTCCCGCGCCCTTGGCTAACTTATTTTTGGCGCCCTTGAAAAAAAAAGTATTTTTTTAAAATCCCAAAGGTAGTGAAATACTACATTTCAATAAACTGAAAGATTAGCTCTCGGTGCTCTTGGCAACTGCCCCTATGCCATGTCATTGTTACATCCGACAACCAACTCATCCCGAATTGTACTTCCAAATTTTAACCCCCCTCCTCAAGATAAAAGCCCAGCAGCAGTATTAAATAACACACCTAAATGAAGTATTGCCCAGAACTACTTTCCCTTCGACACAGTTGATAGTGTTTTTGAGGAATTGTGTAGTACAGATAATCTCTGTTTAATTGATGTTCTTCTTTGCCTACTATAATTTCAGAAAGTGCACACATTTTTCATGCTCTTTGTGCTCGTCCTAAATAGAAAGCGTGAATATAATGCTTAAAATATGTTGGTTTATTCCAGACTCTATTCTAAATGCCATGTTTCAGCTTTGTTTGTAGTAAGCGTTTTGTTAGTGTACGTTTTGTTAGTGTACGTTTTGTTAGTGTACGTTTTGTTAGTGTACGTTTTTTTAGTGTACGTTTTGTTAATGACCGTTTTGTTAGTGTACGATTTGTTAGTGTACGTTTTGTTAATGTCCGTTTTGTTAGTGTACGTTTTGTTAGTGTACGTTCTGTTAATGTACGTTTTGCTAGTGTACGTTTTGTTAGTGTACGTTTTGTTAGTGTACGTTTTGTTAATGTCCGTTTTGTTAGTGTACGTTTTGTTAGTGTACGTTTTGTTTGTTTACGTTTTGTTAATGTCCGTTTTGTTAGTGTACGTTTTGTTAGTGTACGTTTTGTTAGTGTACATTTTGTTAGTGTACGTTTTGTTAGTGTACGTTTTGTTAGTGTACGTTTTGTTTGTACACGTTTCGTTAGTGTACGTTTTGTTAGTGTACGTTTTGTTTGTGTACGTTTTGTTAGTGTACGTTTTGTTAATGTACGTTTTGTTAGTGTAAGTTTTTTTAGTGTACGTTTTGTTAGTGTACGTTTTGTTAGTGTACGTTTTGTTAGTGTACGTTTTGTTAGTGTACGTTTTGTTTGTACACGTTTTGTTTGTACACGTTTTGTTAGTTCACATTTTGTTAGTTCACGTTTTGTTAGTGTACGTTTTGTTAGTGTACGTTTTGTTTGTACACGTTTTGTTTGTACGCGTTTTGTTAGTGTACGTTTTGTTAGTGTACGTTTTGTTGAGTCCACGTAAAACTAGTGCTGTAAATGGGAACGACAGCCTTGTCCATAGAACATGTGAGTTATAAGAGGTATCTTAGTTCTATATGAGCTCTCCTTTAACTGGGTCAGGGAATGAGGTTGGACTGGAATTCTGGGTTTTAAAAATGTGAAATCTTGATTTAAAAATGTATTAAAATATTTTAGGACGATTGTAAAGTGACCATATCGCATTTCGGCTTGTTTAAGAAGAAATAGCTGTTTCTTTTTTAAAAAAATGTTTTCGTTTTTACGTTTATTATTATTATTATTATTATTATTATTATTTATATGATTTATAAGAAATGTGCCGCTACTTAAAAGTCTCGAAAGATATCAGATTTAAAGTGAGCAACTGGTAAACAAAAAATGAATACACAACAATTGAAGGAAAGAGTAGGGGAGGATATCTAGAGATTATGGCGATTCAAGATGTTATGTCCCCTTTGATCGTGAAGGTCCTTGGTGTGAAAGTATATGTCCTCAACCAGCAAATACTTTCATACAAAACAAACTTTTGAAGTATCAATTTAAAAGAAAAAAAAAACTTTAGACGTAGGAGTATTTAACATAGACGGCTGGTTAGCGAAGTCAATAGTGCGTTCGCCTCACAAGCTGAGTGGCATGCGATCGAGCCCACGTAAAAACCACATAAAAATATTTAGAAATGACTAACGCTGAGAAAGTCCTCCGCTGACCTTGAGAGGGATGGGCGCCGCCAGTGTCTAGCAAGCCAGAGAATTTTCTAATGAAAACATTTTAACCCTCTACGACCTCAAAAAAAAAGAGGTTATGGAACTCAGAAAACGAAGACAAATACAATTAATATCAGCCATCAAAAATACATTCACACTTTTACCTAATCACAAAAAAGGGATGAATATACAAAATATTGAGAACTATACCTCATGTCAATATATTATGATAATAAAAAATATTTTTATTTTATAACTAACAAAAAATATTTTTGAAATTTTGTATCGCTTATGTATTTATTACTGTTACAAGTTACTATTTCCAGCATTTCTGGAAATCACACCCTTACAAAAAATATCATAACAAACATTTAAGAACTAGATAAAAAAAATTAAAACATAGGAATACCATTTTTCTAAGAAATTTAATTTTAAAATTGGCTCAAAACAACTTTCGATTGACAATTTTATTTTGTTTTCAAAACAATTTCTTGTTAACCTTAAATTTTAAAAAAAGAACTACATTATTTCGTATTCCTTTTAATTTGTCAAGATCCATTCATTGAAAAATAAGAAACACAAATTACGAAAATTAGTTAACTGCTCGATGTATTGACCTCTATACTATAGTGTGTTCCATTTCTTGTAGCACTGTTATTTGGATGATCAAGTTACTGCCAAATTTTTGCCTTGATAAATTTTATTACGTGAAGTTTAATGTATACAATTTTAATTACTTTCAAATTTAAATTATAAAAAAATAAAAATAATTTAAGACCCTTTCATTTTATTATGGGTAATGATTATATATATATATA
>MUZC01004517.1:893275-928264 GCA_002072015.1 Radix auricularia | reverse complement strand
CCTCCACTGAAATATAATAATAATAATAATAATAATATTTGGTCACTTAAAATTTATTTAATGACTTTTTTCAGTGCTCCTCAAAGTGCCTGTCGATAGGCTATCAGACGCCGGTTGGCGTAAGTTATCAAGACAAGAAAATTAAATATAATTATAATTCTTAAGTTTGAAAACCCACAAGAGAACATACGAAATTGTTACCCTACGTCATGTTGTCATTAAAGCGTTTGTGATATAACCGGAACGTTGTTTCGTTCACTCACGGCAGTAGTCTGCTAACTTTTTTTGTCCGTTACCCCCCCCCCCCCCCCCCCCACCCCCCGAAACTGCAACTGGTGAGTTTTACAACAGGACGAGTGTCTAAAAAAGATCTGAATATGATTATATGTAGATATTTTAAGTCAAAACGACACGGAATATCCATTTGGGGCTGGGTGGGGAAGGGGAATCTATTCGATACAATTATAAACGTTTTATTTTGATATAGTTTTTCGATTGGTTTTGTTCAAACGCCTCTGGCCATTCTAAATATAATGATAAATGTGTCGAATTTAAAATTAGTCAAAAGTATTCATTAACTTTATTGAATGCATCAAATTCTTGACATTGCAATTCGAGAGGAGCACAAAACAACTTTCTTCTGAACTCATTTTGATTAAGATTATTGTCACTTGTGTCAATCAGGGGCGGATTAAGACTGCACGGGGCCCCTGGCTGCAATAAAACGGGGGCCCTATCCAGCCAGCGTCCCTTAAAATGTGATTGCTAACAGCTAATATAAACGGACCGATTCAATAGGATACCTAGATATTAAAATGATAAAAGTTTTTGTTAATATTACTGTTAACCCAAAAGTAGCGGATTCTAGCAAATTTTCTATGCCCACAATGATTCAGCATTACCCCTAGAGTTCTCTTTTTACCCCAAATGACATTATTTGTCGCTGTTTACCGACCCCTTGGATAAACAGACCGATAGTGTTAGCCATGTATATTTCATTAGTTTATAAATTCCCTAAGAGAATGCAACAATTTAAACACGCTTCGTTCATTGGTGACATTATATTTACAACTGTTGCGTGACGTAAGTGAAATCAAGAAGAAAAAAGAATTTCAAAAAAAAAACAAACAAACAAATTTATGAGCTTGGGAGTAAAAGTTATGAAAATATTGGATATTTTAATAGTGTCATAGTATTTTTTCAGTCTTAACTTGCAGGAAATACTGCATTTTGCGCACAAGATGAAACCCTACTTTCCAGCACAAATGTGGGGTTCGTACAGTATTTGCCATTTTCCTTTTCCAGCGCATACCTAATAATTTTTAGAAAACATGAGATATGATATCCAGGCTTGTCAATGGGACATATTTTTGTGTCCCATCCCATCCTATCCCATGGCAATGTATGCCTGTCCCATCCCACCCCACCCCATGGGACGTTTCCCATGGGAATCCCATGGGAAATCCATTCCCATGGACAAGCCTGATGATATCAATGTGATAATTTTAGATCAAATGTCTTTGATGTGCATATACTTAGCAGGAAAACTGTCAGTAGAAGATCGAAGTCAATTCGAGGAATTGTCTTGTATCTATATATTCTAGATCTATCAACAATGCAACGATCCTTGTAATATCAATAGTCACATTCGCGAGCTTATTCGCGAAGGTTAATCACATCAAATGGTTTTTGACATTACCGCTGCATTGTTCGTTAGCTGTCTTGCTATGCCTTGGCAACTAAATTTTTTTTTTTTTTTAATGTAATATATAAAACAAGCCGAATTCATACTTAATCTTATATGGCTTTAAGCTGTGTAGGGGCTCATTTTGATATCAAATCAGTACAGAGAAAATCATGTCAAAACGGGAAAAAAATGTAATGGTACCTGGTAAAATAGCTTGTCGGTCGTCTGATACGAAAAAGTTTGAGAATCACTGGCTTACAATTTATTTAATGCCTTTTACATAGCTTCAAGTGTGTTACAATATTACAATGTAGAACTACACTTAGTAAATACTAAAATGACAAAAAAGTGATTTGAAACATACTTATTTTCAAATACAAAATAAAGTGCGTTATGTGAAGGTTTTTTTTTTTTTTTTTTTTTTTTTGAANAAAGTTTTGTGACGTACTTTTGGAGGGGGGGGTCTACGATTTTGTGACGAAGCGTGACGTAGGGGGGGGGGAGGGGGTAAAAAATCGGCCAAAATCGCGTGACGTCATATATGGACGGCCCCTAAGTACGAATGCGCACTGCATTTACTCACTCTTTTACTCTGGTGAATTATTGTTATGTAACAGAGGTATATACTGTGTTGAGTTACTGTTATAAATTGTAAGAGGATCTGCATTTCGTACATTTTTATTGTCAAGTCTAAAAATTAAATATCTTCAATTTTTAACCCGTGGCATCAGCCGATTTCACTTAACACTTATCCCTATAATACCCATTACCATTACCGAACGACGGATATGTGACTTGTTTGAAAAGAGCTTTCACACTTCGAGAACCGTAGCCAGAAAAACAATCGAATACACTGACAAACGACATGGCGGTAAGAGATAACATTTTAAAGAATAGTACGTATGAACACATCCATAAAATAATGTATTGGTCTTTAAAGTTTTCAAAAAAAAAATAACGAAAGGAATTTTTTTAAAACAATTAAGCATTTTTGTAAGCAACAGATGTTTTAAAAGGGAACTGTAAAACATTTGTCCAAATTAAATGAGTTCAAATGTCTGGGAAAATAATACAATATTTAGGTCATCGAAAGTAAGGTTATAACATAGATTCTAGACATCATGAGAAAAGGGAAATAATTACATTAGGTAAGCCTAACCTCAATCGCCACAATAAATTTTTTAATAAAGGTTGTTTGCTAATTGATTTTTCGCTTTAACTCCTAATTGGCTTTTGTTGTGGATTAAAATGAATACATGAAAATAAAATAAAAAATAAAAATAATAATAAAAACAGTCCTAAGAAAATCCTGGCCTGTTGCCAGAATGTTTTAGATAATTGCAAATGAGATTGTTTCAAAATCTTTTTTTTTTAAATCTGCCAATTGAATTGAGTAATAATTACGGACGAAATTAACATTTAATAAATGTGCAAAAGCCATTATAGAAATTTTTCATTAAAAAGGGGTTGCCTAGATGTCCGATTAAATATTAGACAAATAAAAAATGAATTGTTCACATCAGGTCCTATTCATACTGCCAGTCCTAATATAGAGGATAAAATAAATTAATTTTAAAAATATTTTAGGATGTTTAGTTAACCTTATCATATGTCTTTCGCAATATTGCATCACTGTTATTTAGATTTGCAGGTAATCTTTGCACATTTATAAAAGCATTAGACAATCGATTGAATAATAAACATTGTAAGTAAAGAAAGGATTTTTTCAGTTATAGAAATAGTATTTTACAGTTAATTGTAATATTACAGTCGGACCCGGTTATGTCGACGGCCTAGGGGTTCGCCTAAAAACATGGAGATAAACGAGGATTGAGATAAACGACAACCAATATGGCAGCAAAATATTAACACGTGCTTGAAACTTTTTATGTACATGATGTGCGAGAATGTACATGCACGTGTTTTTGGAGTTTTTTTTAATGTTTTTTTTTTTACACCACTGCAATGCCGTTATTTGTTTGAGAAAGTGATCGACATGCTATAAAAATAAACATAAATGTTTGCTAGCAACAATCCGGACCTGTTAGCCTTAATTTCATTTAGTCGGTATATTAGCTTATTACCCGGAGTTAATTTTTTGTTGTGTTACGGTGGTATACCAGAGCCAATACGAGAGCGACCATGACATCTAAGCGTTTTCTTAATAATAATATTCCGATCCAAAAATAATATAACAATAAATATCATCACTGTTAGTGGAGTTCGCTAGTTAATGATTTTTTTTATTTTAAAAGGTATTGCTTAGTAAGCGAAGCATAGTACCAGAAGTAACACAGCGCAGAGAGCTGAACGCAAGCGGGCTGTGATATCACCAGTAGATCTCGTGAGATGGAAATTCGATACCTCCCTCTTCTTGGTTCTAAAAAAATTAAAGGGAAAATACGAACCGAACAGTAAAACGGGCATGTCTTCTAACGATTAACCGACAAACTGACTTGACAATTGATAATCGAGATAACCGACGTTAAGTGGCAAATTTGGCCTTCTTTTGTACTCGAGATATTAGGGTTCGTCGACATAAAAGGAGCGACACAACCGAAGAGAACATGCTTAGACAAAGAGAGAAATTGCCGGTTCCACTTCAAAAGCGTCGACATATTACAGTTGGCGAGATAACCGAGGTCGAGATAAGTGGGTCCGACTGTGTATTAAAATGTAAATAATGGTAATAAATTAAAATGAAATACAGAACAATGTTCTAAAACTTAACTACCCATCTGGATATTCTGATGTTTTCTTTACTTAGCAAACCAATATAAAAGCTCAACAAGTTTTTTAAAAGTATATAACACCTAAAATTAAAAAAAATAAAATGCATGCTTTAAAACCAGTTCGTCATCCAATCAAAAAAATGTTTCAGCAGAAATTAAAAAGATAAGCTTTGTATTAAAAGATTTACAATTGATAGAGAAATATTTTACAGTTATTTTCTAGCATCACTACAGGACATTACTTTTGAGAGGTTTTTTTAGCCTCATTTATTACCAAACATTAATTTTAAAAAAATGTATTAAACGACCAGGCAGTGTTAGTTTTGGTATGAAACGCCCTAAATTGGCGAGAAATCAATGAGACCAGGAATAAATCAATCAACCTGAATTTTGTTTCCCCGATTTAAAAAAATGCAATACAAAATGACAAGTTAAATACTCATGTAACGTCAAGTAGCCCCTATTAACGGATAAACAAAAGAACATAGTTTAATGAAAACCTTAGATAAGTGTGGAACATGAACTTAAATCAAATGGAATATGAAAGGTTCCAATAATAAATATGTAATGGATACTTTTTTAATTTTAAAAAAAAATCAGTTAAGACATGAGCTTGAGCTGTAACATTGAGTAAATATTGTTAAGAGAGAAACATAAAAACTACGTGAATATAAAAACAAGTTTGTTTGACTTTATGATGATGAACGTGTGGGAAATATCACTATAAAATACAGAAGCAGGCATTAGAAGTTCAGGGAGGGCATAAGTCGATTAAGGTAATAGCTCTTTAATGTAAGACTGTTTGCTGATAAATGTTATTGGTACTTGATGTTATACTGCAGGGATTTGGTTGAAAACTTTATAGGAAGATTTTATCTTATTATTCTCATTTGATAAAAGGAAGAAATTAGGCTGTTCAGATTTTTAAAAGGATTATTTATGTTCACTGGAAGTTATTTAATTAGTATTTCATAAATTTGACTTTGTCAGCAGTCATTACACCTAAAATTACTTACAACAACTTAAGTCATTAATTGTGTATGTAGCAAAATGATGTGGCGATAATTTTTGTAAAACATAATAATCGATTATATACTGTAAAATAACACAGAGTTGTGCTTTTAAAATACATGCAGCAGCGAAAACTGAAGGATGTTTGTCAGATCAAGTTTGTTTGTGTCTGTTTTTGAATTCTGGAACAAACTCCATGACCAGCAGGAAGACGATGACCAACAGGAAGACGATCCCGACGATGATGCTGGCCACGGCCAGGTCACGGGCCGACTTGCCCAATATCCCAGCTCTGGTAAACCTGCCGTCCTTCTTGGCTCGCTGTGCCTGACGGGATAGACAAGGGATGATAACTAGAGGATCTGGTTCGGCTATTATCCAAAAAATGAACACACGATATAGGTTGTACAACAATATGGAACTATTTGTATCCACGATCATAATGGAATAACAAACACCTAGATCATTTCTATATATCCGTCCTTTCTTTCGTAAAGAAGGGCGGGGTGGGAAATTAATAAAAATTAATTTTTCCATTTTGATCTAAAACAGTGGTTCCCAAACTTCTTTGACAAGTGGACCCCTTGTTATAGTCAAAACTTGGTCACGGACCACAAAGTGAAAAAATGGCATAAATCCACAGTAAACAAACTACAAACCTTAAAAAGAAGCATTTTGAGGAAGAAGTTTTTATTGAAGTTATAGTTATAGCCTTAAATCAAAATTTAAAACAGTTAATAATTCGGATGACCGTGATTACAATTTATGAGTGTAATTACGTCAGACTCAATGTTTGTGAGTAGCAACCACAAATCCCCACAAGCCATTATTTGCTGTTTTTGTGTGTGTGTGTGTGTTGTGTGGGATATACAATTTGGATCTGTTTTGTTACCAGAATTTGTGGGATCCTTGCTCAAACATTGGTTTAAGTCCCTCATTTTTAGATAATTCAATAAGCAGCTCCTGTATTAGTATGTATTCAATTGTGTTGAGGATTAGAGTTTGTCCATGCGCAAAGGGTTCAACATTCTGTCGAAATATCCAAGTGAAGATGTGTTCAAATCTTTTGTTCAGACTGCATGAAGGGCCATTAAGTGTTGACAGTAAGCAAGCGAGTGTTTATCTCAGATTTGCAATTTCAAAAGATTTGGAAAAAAACATTCTCCTGTTCCCAAAACTGAAGTTTTGCAACAAACGCAGACATTATGCTTTTAGTTTTGATTAAATGTAATTGGTTACCTTCTTGTTTAAATGAGTGTTGTCAAATTATCAAATAAATCAGTCATAAAGGGATATGTCATTTTTTTAAAGTTAATTGTGTAACAAATCATTGTATTTGCTTTCAGGGAATTTCAACACTAAATCAAAATTCAGTAAAAGCGATTTAAATATGCACCTTTTTTATAACCAACTGTGACGAAATTTATGAACGCGCAATTCCTCACTGCACAGCAAATAATAACAAAAAAAGGAAATATCTCTAAAGGCGCCCCATTTCGCGTGGTGAGGCTGAATAGTTGAATACGCATATTAACTGCTGATGTTTGATCATCCAATCAACGCAAATTAAATGAAACACGTCTTCTAAGGAATGTGAGCGAGGGACCATTCTCCTTATTCTCCTATTGAGGTGATGGAATCAACTGATATGTATTTACTCAGATTGTAATCATCAAGGAACCAAACATTCCGAAATCCAGATAAAGTAAGAACAACCTCAATTATCGACTAAATACACTGTCATAATATTATTATATGCCAAATTAATAATTTAAGAATTAAATGCTTAATCAGTTATGATCTGTTGAATTTATTTGAATGGGTTAAATAACCTTAAGAATGCAATTAGGTATTTTATTATCGTTGTATATAATACGACACCAGTTTCCATTTGTCAATGTATTAACTCAATTAAAAGAGTAACTATTGTTCATTATGTGTGCATCAGTAATGCATATATGATATGAACGTTGAGATTATTGCTATTTTATTATTAACAATGGGTAATAATAATGATTTGAAATATTATTTACCATTGTCTTGTAATATCTTATGAATACTTTGGTTCCCTTTTGACACTTTGCTCTGAGGGCTCGGATGTCAAATGAGGGACACCTAATAGTTTAATACGGATAAACTACTAAAGTTTATACCTTATTTAATAATAATAATAATAATAAAATGGTAATTTATATAGCGCTGTATCCCAGCATGGAGCCAGGCTCACAGCGCTTTACATGGAAATAAAAATACATATAACAATAAAAAGAAACATTCATATCATATTAACTACATAAATGACAATACGCTATACTCAATACATCAGCTACGTTAATCATTTAAAGAAATGTTGTTTTATTAATTTTGAAAATAAATTTTTAAAAGAATCTGGTCCCTGGTTACCGGAAAGCCAAGATTCACCCATCTTAAACGACCGGTATCAGATGAGAGTATTGCAACAGTGTCCATCAGGCCAAGGACAAAACCACCCTGGTAAGCCCTGAGAATCACCCACCCAACAAGTCTAGAGACGGTCATCCTCGATTCCGGATAGATCATCTACACCCAGCGGTGTACATACCCGTACCCGGCTGATGCCGATCCGCCATTCCCAGGTGAGGGTCGAAGCCGATTAGCCACGAGCACACTCGTGCTGATCGAAGCCTGAAAACTCCTCGTTTTCAGAAGTCACCTATAAACATAAGTGAATACTCATACTCTTTTAATAGAACTATCTTGTGTATCCAGCGAAGTCCAGCAGGAATTTATCTATACCGTCACCCAACAGTGGAAACAGCCTGTTCCAAGGATCAGCACCACAAAGTCGTCTGCAGTTACTCAACAGTGGAGTCAGCCTGACCCACGGTTCAGCACCACCGAGTACGAACCAGAACTACTCCTCAAGGACATCAGCTGAAGCATCAATTATAGCACCTCGCAAGGACACGAGGATTTAATCTTTAAGTACCATAGACTTGAACGTTAGTTATAAGGGCAGAAGCCTAATGATGATGTTACTGTTATAGGGAATTGATAAAAGCTATCTTTAGCACTTAATCATGGGAGACTTGAATTAGTTTAAAATTCATTGTGTAGAATTAGAGTAAGTCTTGAATAAGACAGTTAACTATACTATATATCAATTAATGATTATTCTCTATACAATGTACAATGTACATAGTGTAAATAAACTTTTATTTCGTTAACTTTACACTATTCTTGTTTGTTGTCATCAATTGTGAGATCACTAAAGTTGTATCCTTGTAGGCGAGAAGGTATTTATTATAATCATTATCGATTATCCCTAAACCACGAACCAAAGTACAGGAAACACATCTTTATCGCCACACCAACGTACCTCTATGTGAATAAGTAAACGCTCATATACTCTAGCATTTTTCAATCAATATTAAGCAAATGATCTCTCATTGAAAGCATTCCTTTTGATTTTATTAATAAAGTGACCCATGCAAACTTTCATTTAGATTTTTTTTTTTTGCGAAATAAATAATGTCGATGAATGACACAATGTTCTGAAAATACATTCGCTACATGTTTTAAATATGCTAGAAATTAAAACGTTTAAATTTTAACCTAGGAAAACATTTCTATTTTCAGTAAATAACTTTTCACTTGTATATTTTTCTAAACATACAGCAATAATTCAAATATGTAACAACAATGTAATGTCTGCATTTTTTCTTTGGCCTACTCATTCTAATATCTGTTGTAAGAAACCACTGTTAATGATTACTAACTTTTTTAATGGAATGCTACAGTCAAGCCCTTTTGAAAAACAAATGATGATAGGATTCAATTGAGACCTATATAATTTCCCGACACATCGTAAATTACCCAACTTTGCAACTCTCGTGGATTGACGTTAAAAACAAAAAGTAAAATTTTCTGACCAACCTAAAGGATTTCCACATTTTGTAAGCCTGAAACTTGAACTTTCAATAAATCAACTATTTGGATTGGTTAAAGCTGTGGGAATTACCCTAGTTCTTATCTAGGTAAAACAACATTGTATTCAATGACATAAAACACATTAAGATCTGTATTAAATTAGTAGAAAAAGCATTCTATACTATTTTTTTTACTGTTATTTAAATGTTCATAATATAAAAAATGGATCACAATATTAATACTCTATATTAAACCTTGAGTGGACCCCCAAATCAATTTAAATTTTCCACGGACCCCCTGAACGATACCAGGGACCCCTAGGGATACGTAGGCACCACTCTGGGAACCACTGATCTAAGTGTATGTACGTAAGGAGTTCGGCATAATTAAAATCAATATGTTTTATAGAAATAGCAGATATTTTAGCATATTAGGGAGGGAATGACGCATTCTGAATCTTTAAAATTAAATAATATACGATAACTTTCTATTATACTTGATGGGAATTACATTTTTCTATAATAGGTTACAAATGTCTAACATGATCCACTTAGAAATAAACAAAATTTAAAATAAGCAAAGATTCTGTCTTCTCGATAGTGAGTCTACGGCTGAGCTCCAAAGGGAATTAAAACATGATTCCATCCCCACAATAAAAAGCTCTGATCTCCCTTGGTGGTTTGTCTCTTTAATCAACTTTAATAATTTCCTTTTTGTCTTTGGCCCGTCGTCTCTGAGATGAATAGACTTATCAGGTGAAATTAGTTTTAAAGAAACTTTAAATAAAAGGATGTGCCATTTAATCAAAGCGTCCAGCTTTTGGCTAATTTTATGGGTTAGATATTCGCCTGGGGTTGTGCACTAAAGAGGTCAATATAACTGAGAAGAAGGTAAGTTGTTGTTTTAAAGGCTAGGTCGACATTGCCTGATGTTGTTGATTTGCTTTATAAATTACTCATTGTGTTTTGGAATATTAAAATTATATTTTTAATATACTTTTTAAACTGTATCTTCATCATCGGTCTATGTTAACTCAATTAGACATGACTGTATATTATTTAAGCATTTGAGTGGATGCATGAGATAATATTGACACTTATCTACGTTAAATGTCACAATATTTTTAAAAGCCAAATTACAGTCAGTGCAAACATATTTAGATTAAAATCATAATTTTAAGTATATATCAACTGTCAAAGTCTGCGTTTATTTTATCATGGCTAAATTGTAATTAAAGAGGGGGGACTTTAGGACATCAGAATATTACAGAAACAAATGAAAATGAGCGCTTGAGAAGAAAATGCATAATATTTACCTCAGATGACTTTCCTCTCTATTGGGAATTTTTATATGTAACTTTTTAAAAATATTAAATTCCTATTTCTTTTATGTACATATTAATATGTTTTTTTACTAGGCCTACAGCTTTTAAAAAAATTAATTTAAAAGGAAAGTTGGAAACAAGACCGAACAATATCATAGGTCTTAAGGGAAACTTTTCAAAAAAGTATAAATTATTTGATTCCCTTGTGTTATCTTCAAGTAACATATCACATGATTAGAAATTGGATGACAACCCGTAATCTCATTGTGTTTTTTTTACCTCGTTATTGCCCCACGGCCTTATGTTTTACTGCCCCCCCCCTTAATTACAATTTAGCCATGATAAAATATACGCAGACTTTGACAGTTGATTAGTAACTAATAAGCTCTATTATAATTTCACGTTCTGTCTTATGTTCTGATGTCATCCTATTTCTTTAGATAATTCTTTATAGTAGTGTAACACTGACTTGTCGTGCGTTTAAGTCGTTGTATGTTTGTAATGACATCATTTCCTGTCTTATCTCATGTTACAGACGCTCCTTCTATACAGAAGGTTATTGCGTCCTGGGCTTATCTTTGGTTCGTGTTTAGTCCTGTATTTCTTATAAGAGTTTTAAATGTTTATTAAGTGTCAGTTTTCCTCGTTTCCTCAGGCAACCCATCCACACCCAAATTCTGGACCGGAAAAACGAGAATGTGTGTGTGTGTGTTCTTACACTAGATCACTTCACTCACGTTTAACTGTTAGTCTTTATGTTAAATATTATAATACACGAATTAGGCTTTTTAAAAAATAACTTTCTGCAAATTCCATGTTTTTCTGATTCATTAACTTTATCTACTCACCCTGCACGAGTAAACAAGGGCGGCAATCCCAATGGGGCAGAAGCAACAGAAGGCTGTGAAAGTTGCGAGTAATCTGTGGCTGCTGGGTCGGTATTGGATAAAGCCACTCTCTGAACCTGTTGTACTGTTGTCTGGAGTCTGTCGTAAAGGATTAGATACATTTTGGATTGTCTAAACTAGCAGGATCTTTTGAAATGTTGATGTAAGTAGATGGGCAAACAAAGTACATTGGGAATTATAGTGACAGTAGATAGGGAAGTATATTGATAGTAGATATGGAAGTATAGTGACAGTAGAGAGAGAAGTATAGTGACAGTAGAGAGGGAAGTATAGTGACAGTAGATAAGGAAGTATAGTGACAGTAGATATGGAAGTATAGTGACAGTAGATAAGGACGTATAGTGACAGTAGATATGGAAGTATAGTGACAGTAGAGAGGGAAGTATAGTGACAGTAGAGAGGGAAGTATAGTGACAGTAGATAAGGAAGTATAGTGACAGTAGATAGGAAGTATAGTAACAGTATATAGGAAGTATAGTGGCAGTAGATAGGGAAGTATAGTGACAGTAGATAGGGAAGTATAGTGGCAGTAGATAGTGAAGTATAGTGACAGTAGATAGGGAAGTATAGTGACAGTAGATAGGGAAGTATAGTGGCAGTAGATAGGGAAGTATAGTGACAGTAGATAGGGAAGTATAGTGACAGTATATATGGAAGTATAGTGACAGTAGATAGTGAAGTATAGTGGCAGTTGGGAAAGTTCAGTCTCATTAGACAAGAGGTCTAGTAGATTTTTTGTAGTACAGTGATAGTTAATGGGGAGGTACTATGGCAGCATGGAGTGCATGGACCTATGAGTCGGATTACATTAACATTTTTTAAGCTATCAGCTAGTGACAATAGACGGGGGTAACAGTGATTGCATCAATTTATACGATTCTCAACAGATTTTGATAATCTTATATACAAATCTTATGAATAAAGTTTACCGTTTTGTACTTTATCTCCATTTACTATATCATATTGTTTAATTACAGAACAAAACTATCAATATTAAATTTGGAGATTGTTGCAAAATGAAACCCAATTGTAAGAAACAAACATGTGATTCTCGAAGCTACACTAGTAAGCGACACACGTAAATGATCTCACATATTTCATAGACGGTAAACTCCCCAGAGGTACGCCCATGGATCCATCTTGTGGGCCAGTATACGCCCGGTAGGCGGTGAGAAAATTGTCGTCTCTGGGGTTCGTGTAAGCTCGGTAAGAGCTGAGGTAGGCGTCAGTGGTTCTAGATTCGGGGATATCTGCCTCTGCAATACATAGCAAATGAATTCTTAATTTGAATGAGGATTTTTTCCAAAATGTCATGGTAATATGTTTTAAAAAAAACAAAAAAACTAAACATACACGGTATACAGGTATTATAGGATTATATTTAACAAATGTATACATTCAAAAACTAATATTTTGCTATAAATTACAAGGTCAGGTAGATGTATTATTATAACTATTGAATTTTATAATTTTCAAGTAACTTTTTAAAAACTCTATTGATCTATATTTTATAGTAAGAAAATGTTTTTTTAAAAATTCACACTCACTCTAATGTAATCTTGGTAACTTAAGGGTTTGTCTTCTTCTAACAATGAATTCTTATGTCCGTTACTATCTACCCATGCTGGTATTGTTGTCTCTAAGACTTAGTCTAGTGGTAGCCTAATGTTTTATTTTTGAAATATTTACTACGTGTTAGATCTACATATTGTTAATATTTTTTAAACTGATTATTTTTTATGTAAATCCGATTTTAAATCGGTTCTCATTTTAATGCTGATTTCATAGAAATTAACTTATAAGGCGCATATGACGTAGAATGAGGAATTGACGTCAAAGTTTTTGTTGAGTTAAGAAAATGCCATCCCAGCAGAGCTGTTTCAAGGGCTGGGGAAGATAATGTGGAAACGACGGATTGAACCAAATGATCTCACACGCAATACGTAATGCGCGGAATTGCATTTTATGTCTAGCTTACGTTGTTATTTCGACAATCAACATCATCATTAGTCCCGTGACCGTTGCCCTCGTTGGGGGAGCACATGGACACGTCAACACATAACAATCTCCACATTTGCCAATTTTGAGCGGCAGCCAATAATTCATACAATTCATACTCGTCCATTCCTTTAAGGTGTCCAGCCAGCTCTTCCGCTGTCGACCTCTTCACCGGCCCACTTTTATTGTGTCTTGAAGGATAATTTTTGTCAGGGTGTCATGTCACATTACATGACCAAACTATGCCGTCATGCGTCTCTTCACTGATGTTATAATGGTTTCTAGATGACCCTCAATAGAGTTGATTCTGTACTACATAATCATTCGTTTTGTGCTCTAAATAGGAGATCTGGAGAATTTTCTGCATGTAATTTGTTTTCAAATGTCTGCAGTTTGCTTTCAGTGGCTGCAAATAGTGTCCAGGTCTCACATCCATAAAGGACAATGATTTTGACGAGAGCGCTGGAAGGCCTGAGCTTTGTTGGCAGACTTATGTTTTGCTGTTACATTTTTTTGTTAACTTCGTCATTGATGCCATTGCCGACTCAGTTCTAGCTCGAAGTTCAGCTTCGCAGCTACCAGCTCCTATAATGGCTCCTAGATATTTAAAGTTATGTACTTTCTCCAGCTTTTGTTGGCTCATTACAATGTTGGCCATACTGGCAGCTGAGGTATTAACCAATATCTTGCTTTTCTCTGAGGTAATTTCCATCCCATTTGCATCTGATGTGTTTGCATGTTTGTCAGTGAGCTCCTGTAGGTCTCTACTGCTCCCAGCCAAAAGATATATGTCATCAGCAAATCTTAGGTTGCATAATGGTCTTCCGCCTACAGATATAGATGTGTGGTGATCACTGAAAGTTTCTTGAATCAGTTTTTCAAGGAAAATATTGAACAGGACAGGTGAGAGAATGCAGCCATGGCGGACTCCGATCGTCGTTTTGAAGTAGACCTTCCGCAGCCTTTAAATAAAAGTGCAATGCTTTCCTGATTGTAGAGCTCTTTGATCACATTCACCTGCCCTTCTTCAATGTTTAAATATCTCATCACTTACCACAGTCCCTTGTGCCATACTCGATAAATGGCTTTCTAGAATGTTATGATGTGATGGAGTTCGCGTTTGTGCTGTAAATGTTTTTCTATGAGCAATTGTCAGTTGAAGATATGCTCGATTGTGTTTCTGTCTTGTCTTAAATCTGCCTGTTCTTCTCCCAGTAATTCCTCGGATATTGGCTTTAGCAGGCCGAAGAAAATTTTTAGCATTGCCTTGCTATAGTGGCTGGTAAGGGTGACTTTCCTATAATTTTGGCATTGTTTCGTATTGCTTTTCTTAGGTAAGGGAAATGGTCTGATTAGTGACTGCGTCCAATCCCTGGACCATACCTTATTTTCAAATCTTTTATTACAGAGTTTTGTTAGGGTTCTTGTTACCTCTGCTCCCCCATGTTTTAGCAGTTGAGCAGAGATTTTGTCAACTCCAGGTTACTAAACCCCTTTTAAGTTCCGTACTGCCCCTTCAACATTGCTCAACAGCACTGGTGTATCATTCATCTCTCTGTTCTGTTGCTTCTGTAGCATGTAGCTATCTGGATTGGTTTTTACAAATGTATAGTTCGGTGCAATATTTTATTCATCGTCTTAGTACCGCCTTGTTTATCAGTAAGGTGCTTGCCTTTACTGTCTTTAATTATCGAATCTCTCATCTGGTGATTTTTTGTAAGATTTGTTTTAGAGTCTCATACACTTTTTAAAAAAAATATTACTGGCAGCTATGTGTCAAGGTATGAGAATCACTGTCACTGAGTTTATTGTGAGTTGCTGTGAAAATGTTGTGAAATGTAAGAGTTCGCCCAAGGGCTATAAATAGTGTAGTGTGCGTGTGTCCAAGGGAGTCGAGAGGAGGTCAGAGTTAGTGTGTGGTGGACGAGAGGACGATGTGGTACTAGGGAGTGTTGGTCCTACGTGTTATCGAGGTGGCTCGAATATTGTGACTAACGGAGCCTGTAAGCCTGTAATTGGATGTACTGGATGGCTGTATTGACTTCATTGTACTAATGCAGATCGTGTAGTAGTGAAGGATTATCTTACGTGTATTACTACCACAATAAAGAACATATTATTATTATTGACAAGAGTTCAGTCTTAAGTGCAATCCAGAACCCAGAACGCAACACTATGCTTTCTTCTACTTTGCGGCACTAGTTATCTATCCAGTCCTCTTTTGCCTGCCTCATCTACTTCCTGATCTTTGTATTAATTAACATGTATCTGTCATCTGTAAACGGATTAGTGTTTACTTAACATGTTTCTTTCATCACATAAATCAAGAATTTTGTTGGTGACCCGATGCTGTTTCTTGCTTCATTGCCCACGTAGTCGATAGTGGACAGTGCTGCAAACTCTAGTAAGGACAAGATTATGGTCACCTCCTATTTCTGCAACAGGGTAAGGTCTTGTTTTTGCTTTATAAATACCAGATTTGAAACGCCTCGGCACTATAATGTAATCAATTTGATTCTTAATTAAGCCACCGGGTGATTGACAGGTGATGGTTCTTGATTGCTTGTGTGAATGCAGGGTATATTTTGAACAATAGACTGCATTTATAGTCTATTTTAGCAAATTATTAACTTAATGATGTCACACTTCTCGCCAAACAAATGAATCAATTGATGAACACACTACGCCGAACGCTGAAAACATAAATGAACTTACCTTAGCGGCCATATTGGACGAAGAAGTAAACAAATGGGGGGAATACATTTTAACGGAATACTTTTTGAAGTTTTCAGTATTGAGATAATAAGATTGATTAAATTCGATTGTCCTTTTGTGAAATTTTAAAACCGAGTATCGCTTTCAAAAACGATAATCGGACTTCCGATTATGGTTTAACAACCAAATTATTACATAATATTGTTTCAGTTTCATAATTTGAAACTTATTTTACTTTCAACTCTGTAACAATACTATACTTTACTGTCATCTACCCACAGTCACTCTGTAGACCATTTAGCTTTACCAATAGTGTAAACGTCATCGTCCGCCATGACAGTATGGCCACTGGTGATCTGAATACGTCACTTATAGGGTCAGCTCAAATCTCGGGCACTTGGGAGGATCTGATGTGTCGGTTGGACGACAGTGTTGGTGACGTCATTGTCTGTCTAAATAAAGAAATGTCTAGTTATCGTTTTAAACATTGGTTTCTCAATTTTGTAAACAAAATTTTAAAAATGTAATTATTGGAAAGAAAAAGAGGTAACTAAAATAGGATTGGCACATAAGAAATAATGCTGTCATCGGAAATGTTATATCTGTTTAATTTAAGTGTGTCATGTTTGGGTATGTGTGGGAGGGCGGTGTACATAAGATTAGGTCGCTGTTTAATGTTTGTGTGTTGGTTTTTTTTTTAGTTTCTTGGACAATGGCTAATGTATATTATTATATTATTACTTGAAGTTTTTTAAATGCTTTAGATTTATATTCTTATATTTAGATTTCAACAATAGAATTATATAGCTCTGTCATATTGGAATTCTATTAATAGAATCCGGATATTCATTAGGGACATTTTTATCAAGATAATATCATTGCTCCGATTACATTGTTAGGCTTATGCCAACAAACCTTTTTTAATTCTACACTAATCTATGTCAATGTAGTCGACTTGACTGAAACAAATATTTGCTTTATCTATAAAATTATATTTTTTAGAACTGTCTAAAAATACTAGCATTAAGTAAATTAAAATATGACATTTTCCAGTCTCAGAAATGTCAAAACCTATATCTATTTAAACTTGTGTTCTTCTTTTATTAAATGAAGAGATATAATTTAAATAAGACATATCAGGGGAATAAAATGAGCATAACACGAAGCCTCCCACCCTCACCCCACNCACCCCACCCCCACACATTATACACAATCTAGCCTAAATACAGCCCATGCTTCTCGAACACCCCAATTAAACACAAACACGATTTCTATACCCTTAAACAAACACACAACCTAGCGCAATAAATGGTTTACGTATAATTTTACAAGTGAATCCTTGCCGATAGACGTAATTAGGCGACTAAATCAATCACTCCTAGAGGACCACAAACTGTCTTACGTGTACCGATATCTTGTGTTATCTACATCACGTAATCCTTGCCAGTCCACAGAGAAATAGATTTGGCGTCTGCCTTATCCCAATAAAATATCTACAACAACGAAGTGATTCTATATTTGGTGTAATGGTACAATCCTCAGGTTTCGGTGGTATTAACGTGTGACGTACAAATGAGTTTGGACTGGATCGTTGAAACAAAGTCACAGTGACCAGACCAGGAAGTTGACAGGTAATGATCACCTGACCTACCTCACATGTATGTCCAAAGGTTCAATAAGTTTCATCTCCAATGAAATCAACACGTCTCAAAGCAGGAAGGAATTGTGTTCCTCCGCACTACTTAGTATTTCAAGGAGCATACAGGTAAAAAAAAGAAAAGAAAACTTTATTACCCATTCTATTTTTTTGGTCCCTAAATCATAACAAATTAAGTCAACTAAAAACGGTAGAAATGCTTCCTTAGGAAAAACTGTCAGTCCCGAAGCTCGAATTGTTAGCCTCCCCTATGAGTCACTCTGATTTGCATAAGGGGGTACTTTTTCCCCTCACCATTTAAAGGAAGAAAATATTCTTTAAAATTGAATGATGCAAGAGCCTATAGAGTTTTTAATCACGCACAAAAAGAACTTCGCAATCTAAACAGCCGTTGTTTCAAAAAGCGTCACTTTGCCTTGGTTTTCATATTTTTAACACACATATGTAAATCATCATTCTTGGATTTTTCTTCTGCTTTTTTCTCGAACAGTTTTTATATTATCAACAAACAGGACCAGCCTAAAGAAATCGGAGGCCCTAGGCGAAGTGAATTGGGTGGCCCTAAAGGCAATAGAAAAAGAACAAATAGTTATGGAAAGATTCTTGTGCGAGGCCCCCACTAATGATGAGACTAATCGGAGTTCCTATGCGGCTGCCTAGTTTGCCTATGCCTAAAGCCAGACCTGTAACAATTAGGATAGTGTTTCGAGTTCTACAGCATCAAGGCGTCCAGACCTCTAACAATTGAGTTTTTATCCCCCGTTTAATGACCTCAATCTTGCCCCCACTACACTTTAGATTTTTAAAAAAAGTTGACTTCTTGAACATTAGTTCTTTCATTGAGAAGTTCAAGTCATAATTCTCTGAATATTTTGCCCACTCCAAAATACTATTAATGAAATAGAAAAGACCAACTTGCATGGTACACTTGTGCTCTAGTTTAGACCCGCTGGTGTAGCCACACTGTTTGAGTTTTATAACACAGTCTTCAATAGACGAGGATGGGGAAGTTGGGGCAGGGGCTAATGAAATTAGTCTGATCTAAATAACACTGATTGCTTTGATTGATTGATGAGTGAGGCAGCCTCAAGGAAATGGGCGTGGCTCTGTGGATGACACACTGAGGCGTTAGTTAGAAACGGAATCATGTTGGTCATTTTCGCCACAAACACACACATACACCCTCACACACTTACACACACATACATATACACACAAACATACACAAACACACGCAAATTCGCAAACATTTTCAAGACGAAAAAAAAGAAACAGAAAAACAAATTATCATTTCTGTCACAAGCAAGCGAACAAAAACACAAATCAACCCACACGCGCGCACACACAACCTACAAACTCTTAAATCAAACATACATTCAATAAATATGAGTGTTTCATTTATTTTCCTCTCCTCTGCGATAGCCCTTAAACTTAATGTTTAACAAACATCAACCGACAATTATATTTGTGAGACTCGTCTTATTACTACTTCTTCCTACCTGGCCAATCTTGGGGTCCCCGACCGTCCTGTTTATTTGACAAGCGTGATTTCTTCAGAGGTATTATCTTGAAGTTTCTGAAACACTTTTCAAGTTATCCACTTGAGATATTGAGAGTGCAGTACCAGCTTTTGTTTTTCATATTTTTCTTAGGTATGTATTTTAAAAAAATCATATGACGTCCTTGCTTTTGATCACCGTTTATTTGTTTAATTGTTACAAACTATCATTGAAAAAAAACAACATAAATTAACAGAGCATTTGTTCCTGCTTTTGTTTTCATAAAATCATTTCACTATTTGTGCATTAAATTATGCTAGTGATGGACTTCATAACATCTTGTTCTACTACGTACCAAGCTGGTACCTGACTATACACTTAGATAAGCAATACATCATAGACTCCATTACATCTTGTTCTATTACGTACCTAGCTGGTACCTGACTATACACTTAGAGAAGCAATACTGTGCATATACAAAATACAAAACATTTTAATGAAATTATTTTCTTATCATCAATACGAGCCCACTTAACTCAAACAAATCAAGGTTTTCTTGAAAAAAAAAAAAGAATTAAAAAAATAATAAAAATAAATTACAAATCTTCACGATAGTGATGGAGCAAAAATGAAAGCCAGCAGACATCTTTATCATCTTTTAAAACTCTAGTAAGAATACAGGACTAAACACATACCATAGAAATACGTAGGACGCAATAATCTTCTGTACAGAAGGAGTGTCTGTAACATATAAGATAAGATAAGATTATGTCACTCATCCGTCTTCGCCACATTAATTAGAAAAGGAATACACCATACCATGAACTCATTTTGGATTATTTTATTAGACTAGTTATTTTCATCTAGTTTAAAAAATTAGTATCTTAGGAATGTTAATTACAGAAAAGACGCAGTTTAATAACAATGTAAAAGTTTCTTTTTCTAAGACACAGTTTCTCTGTCAAAGTAACAACAACCCAAAACACTTCATGTTTTAAAAATATCAGTTGGTCTTTCCTGTGAGTCGCACAGTTTGTCTCTTCTTTCTATGTAGTATTGAATATAGAAGTTAAATTATTTTCAGAACAGTCTTGATGATCTGTTTATTATTATTATTATTGTTATTATATTATTATTTATTTTTATTAATGTTATTATTATTATAATTTTTAATATTATTAATATTATATTGTTATTTGAGTGTCTTTTTATTTTAGTAATACCTTAGTTACTAGTAAAACTACTTAAGAAACCCCTGACCATTGATGTAAGTAAAACGTCAATATTGAACCTTGTAGTAGAAATGTAGAATGAGAGATCAGAGCTACAAACTACAAGTTCAGTTAGGAAAAGCAAAGAAACTCTTTACCATAAATGACATGAACAAAGCAAAAACTGAAAAAATGTCTCCCCCCCCCCATATTTTTAAGAGAAAACACCCCGCCCACCCCCACCCAATCATACCCTCCCTCATAGAAACCCATTGACATAACTCTTGTCCTTACAGGAGTATATTTTGCTGCTAGCGGACCACGGTCCCGGGATGTTTTACGGTGTGATCTTGTTTAATGGTCACCATCAAAACTCTTGGATTGAAGGTCGTGGCGGTGTTATTACTGTCTGTGAGCCGAGGACCTCCGTGTTTTATAAGTTGTACTACCGCGGTTCTCAAACTCTATCTCAGCAGACCAAAACATTGCTATTTATATACTATTTCCTCATTTGGGTAGTTAATTAAAATTGAATTTCAATTAGGTTCATTTTCCCTTCTAACCATTATCCATTAAGAGAGAAAGAATTAAGCTAAAATTTTAAAAATATAAATAACCAAGGGCCATACGGCTATTTTCAGACGACAGTGTTAACAAAAGTGGAACAGGACAAATGTAGTAAAACAGTGGACACTATAATGACGTTTTAGGGCACCGCTTTATTTATTTTACAATAGAAAACAAGAAACAAAAACGGAAGTTAAAGTTTAATTGTTTTACACAGAAACTAGGTGAGCGCTACCGTGTGTTAAAATAAAATACTTCATGGTAGCTCATTTCATTCATATGTGTAACAGACTTCGCTTGTGCTTCAATACAGGCCTGGAGACTTATTTTGTTATGTGGGAAAATGACGTTTCAAAATGGGAACAAAATTGCTAATTGGCTGCTGAAAAGGCCATTTAGCAGCAGCTCCCCTGACATTGACTTTTATATTTTCGAAGTGAAATCATGTTGTCTTTCAATACTTTGTGACTAACGCCTTCACTGTAGAGAGTCGACTTGTTAAGAAAAAATTCTCTTATTTTAGCAAGCCGAGTGATGAGTGAAAGGATTAAAACATTAAATAACTCTAGCGTCATTTGTTTTACGCCTTTAGCTGTAACGAAATACATACAAATACCACATAATAATTAAATGATCCCTGTTAGCTAAACACGTATAAATAACACTGAATAGCTCAATTAAAAACTTGGCTTAAAGGATCAAAATGCCATAAGGAAAAAAAATAAAAATGAAACAATTGTAATTAAACACGCATTAATACCTACAAAAAGTCAATGAAAAATTATAATCAATACCAAGTGTTGAGACAGCTTGACAATAAAACAATTAAAAAACAGTAAGATTGGGAACAGTTAAACATTAAGCCGAGTCGTTAAGTTAGAAAACCTTTTTCAGTCATTATTTACCAGTATACAGAAGCTAACTGTAGCAAAATACTCCTGACCACCTTCAATTATGCGGTCATCCCATGGTTATCCTCATCCTGATCAAACTCATCCGAGTCTAATTCTGGAGTTTCTTCACCGTCACCGACAACCTCTTCTTTCCCATCGTCCTTCTTCTGCTCCTCCTCTTCATTGTCAGAGTCGTACTCCAACACTGGGAGTAGATCGTAGTTAAGCACCTGGTCCCTCTCCTTGTGTCTGACGTAGAGTAGGACCAGGAACAGGACCAGGTCCACCGGGTAGGTCAGCAAGAGGTAGTAGGCGTAGCGAAACGTCTTGCTGAGCTTCTTCTTGGCCTTGACCTGAAGATGGATGCGACCTTTGATGCGACCCCCGTAGACGCATGCGTAGTGTCCGCCGTCCGCAGGGAGCAGGGAGGTGATGATTAGGCTGTTGTTGGCGTCGATTAGGACGCGGCCGTCAGTCTCATCCTGTAGCCAAGGTCCGACAAGTACCCTGGACACAACATTAGACAGTTTGGGATTGAGTTCAGACAAATTGAGGTTTATTATTTCTCATACAGGAAAGCGTCATCCTTCATTACGCATAGTTACTATTTATATTCAAAGCCGTTGTAAAGCAATAATTTTTCAGCATGAATTTATATTTAAACAAAACTTTCAGAAATTTAGTTGTGTTATTATTATCTTATTTAATGAGTCATAATGATCATAATATTTATTAATTCTTTGTCCTTAATAAAAAGAAGAAGAGAATACTTTATGTCAAGTACCCGAGGCGGACTGAAATTTAAAAATATATTTTGAACTAAGTCTCAAAGAATTCCCGGAGTGTTTAGTAGTCTCAAACAAATTGATCCGAATAAAACCCTGATATTTTAAGTTGATATATTCCCGCGGTGAAATGACAAAGCCGATAATTTGATGTTTGATATTGCAAAGTTATAAATAAAAGTACGCTTCGTTTTCATCTAGTCTAATATAGATGGATTATTGACATTTTTAGCATCGACAACAACTAAATAGGGCTTTAGCTTTCTGAAAGAGGTTTCTGGAATTTTTATCAATAACCTACTTTTTTTGTGTAACCCTTTGACCAAATTTTAGGCAGCCTTGTCTATTGAGTTATGAGTAATGCCTTTCATACTAAATATTGACGATATCACTAGACAAACTGCCATTAGACAACTAAAGATTTTAAAAACTAATTGTTTTATTTTTAAGAATACTATTTTACCCTTAAAGGTGGAACTTTATCTGTTTTAATTAGTTACTAGCAGTTTGTCTTCACTAATACTTTAGCCGAGTTTCTCACCACTGTATAAAATACTATATCGACTGCTAAAAATATCATCTACTTTCTAAAGATTATAAATTGTCATTAATCCTACCTTGATCCATTTATCCAAGCTACGGGCATATCCACGGGTGCCTTGGGACACTTCATGGTGATCGTGTCCCCCTCGTTCTCCTTAAATTGAGACTCTTTAATCCTTTTCTGACCAGTGCCCACAATGAGGTCATCAACCGTGACGCTGTAGTTGGTGCAGCTGACCTCACATTCCTCTTCTTCGACCTCATTGGGTCGTGACACGGCTGACAATAGACTCTTGTGTTCATCAAACACCGAGGAACTTGGGCATAAACAATACGATTGGAAACTTTAGGAAGTCCATACTCTTTTTTTTTCTTAATAGGGGTTCATACCAGAATACCAGCAATGACAGTGAAGAATTAGAATATTCAAGCTAAAGTTTTAATAAATAGAAATTTCTACATTAAAAGTGTAACTAACTTATTTTATTTATCTCCTATTGATATATGACTTGTGTTTTCTTTGATATAAGTCTAGACTCTATATGTGTTTGCGTTTAGGCGATATTTATGTATAAATGATGAGTGGGTATATGAAATATAGAAAAAAAATATATGCTTTGGAAAGCCCCTTTGCCCTTAAATTTGGTGAAGGGACTCCGTTTAACAGTAGAGAGAGAGTTAATTTTTAGTTTTTGTTCACTTTCAATCGAGCTTAGCCCAAAACTTACGCTATGTTTTTTTTTCAGTGATCCCTTGAGCAATAAAATAAGCATTTCCCCCTTTTCGGGAGATACTTATTTCAAACAGATACGTAACAGTTTAGACTGGACTTTGCCGTAGCAGTGGTCAGTATGTGTCGGTGACTCTGTGGCTGGACTTAGACATAGCGTTGTATGCCATATAAAAGAATTTTCCAATCTTCCCGGTCCTGCGCTTAAATTATCCGATAGTTCCAGGTTTATCCGATACTTTTTATTTTACATTAACTGGCTTTATTTTGAAATTTACTGGCCCCCGTCTCTTTACCCCCCTTTCCCGTAATTCCAGGCTAGGAATTGTCTGATGTGATGATAATAACGATGACGACTTTTATCTATAGCGCTAACTGTCCATACTTGTCTAGCAGCCTCGTCACGCTCGAATGTTAAAAATCTCTCTACAAGGAAAGATTTTGTTATATATTTTTTATCACACTTCTTTTTTTTTATATTGGAAGATATCCCATAATTTTGTTGAAGCTTCAACAAACCAGCGCGTGACAAAAGACTTTTTTCCTGTGTCCATTCACGCCAGAAACTTTCGGAAGGTACCGTGTACAATGCGTAGTCGAACACAGCTTCTTTACAAATACATGATCGGTAGTTACATGTTTCCAAATACCGTAATGCTCAGTGGTGTTTTAACGGATTGGTTGCCCTACACACCACCATCTTTTCCTTGTTAGACCATTACAAAGTTAATTCTTGGTATGTCTTTTACAATAACGTTTTTCTCTATATTCTTTTTTTTAAATTTTAATTCCAAGACGTTTCGATTTCTAATAATGACAAAATTTTTTAGGAGATATCCTTTTTACAAAGCATGACTTAGGCTTGAATTTTCCACATCTCACTTTCAAGTATATTTCTTTCTATGACTCACCCCTTAAACCAAAAATTCAACAATAAAAATTCTATGTCTCACCACTTAAACTTTTATTTTAAAATGAGTCCCGTGAAAGACTTACAGGCAAGGAACTCCCTGGATGTAAGATGCAAGCAAGATCTCCAGGTACCAAGGTATTGCGGGTTTGCTCTGCTCCTGTTTCAGCACATAGCAGTCTCCCATGCGCCGCCTGGTACCTGGCTTACCACACACCGAGCAGCTGCTCCAGTCCTGGTTGTGGCGGCATTCAAACAGATACATTTAGGAATTACGTAAGTATAACAAACTTCTGATCTAGAAATTCTATATCTTAAACTGGGATGGCGGCTGTCCAAAAGCTACTATTTCAAACACCCGTGGCTGACTACTAGTGAAAAGTTATTTATAAATTGAAATTAATAGAAATCAGCGCAGCGGTATTCATTGATAAGAATTTGTTTTGTTCTCATAAATTATGTGAAGGGAGATGTGAAGTTTTGACATTTTGGCAGCATTATTTGAAGAGATCAATGATTAAGAAAAATACGAGTGTTTCAGTATCACTACTATAGAAACATGAATGCTGGCGTGATGAACATGAAAACTAATTCTAAACGGATAGTTTGAAGATCTGACAAAATTATTTACTTTGTTTCCAAGTGTATAAAAATTGAGATGAATTTTCGTTTTTTAAAGTTTGTCATTGTTAATACTTGCATGTCGCACAGAATATAACTGTGATACGCTTTCAAACGAATTACAAGATACACAAAGGGGCTAAAGCGAAGTATGTCGACCGTGACGTCACGACGCTTCCGGTTGCTGCAAAAGAAAGTTCTATAAATTCTAAAAGGTTTATAAAAAATGGAAGGTTTTAGGGTTTGGGTTAGGTATAGCTATAGAATTTTCAGACAATTGAAGATAGAGATTTTAGTGTTTGGGTTAGGTATAGCTATACAATTTTAATTTTAAAGCTTTTTGAAGGACGTGCTATATCAACAAAGAGGGTCGCCATGACCATCACGTCACGGTCGAAATACTTCGCTTTTACCCACAAAGGATTTAAGTTATCAAAATAATGAATTTTGAATCTTTATTGTTGGTCAAATACACAAGTAAACGATTGGGCGAATGTCTACATCAGCAAAAATAAATGCACATATTATAATTAAATTTACATGGTATATTAAAATTACAACCACGGTTGGGTTAGAATGTCAGCCTTGAGGATTGGTCAGTTTTGGAGAATAATGACCGATTCTAGATATTGCAGTTACCGATATTCTATATGCCAGCAATTTTATCTATTATAATACATGTATACAAATTATTAATTAAATTATTTGGTACGTTGGCTCCATATGGACTGAACTGAGTAAAAAATTATTTACTCTTAACTACAGAATCTTTTTCCAGTTGTGATTATCAACATTAGCTTTTGCAACTTCAATCTTCTTAATTTGTCCTACAATTTTTTTTACATTTCTTTTCTTTTCTTTTATGTTTCCATCTCCTTTTAATAATTATATTGCCACAATTGAAATACTAGGCGTTACATAATTTATGTACTTGTATTTATTTTTACTAATGAAGCAAATCGTCTAAACTTTCACTTGTGTAATAGTCCTTAAATAAGCTTTAAATTTTAAAATAATACATTAAATTATAATGTATTGCTTCGATAATATGATTTGTTTGCACATGTTTTATTTTACTACAAATAGCTTTTTTTTTTTTTTTTTTTTTAATTTAAAATTGTTAGCTATAAAACAAATGATTTGACAGTTTAAGGGTCGATATAGATTCAGACTTAATGTCAGTATAGGATAATTGAAAGATATTTTTTATATCAAAAGATATAAGTGTATTTTGGATGGTCTTGAAAGCCTTATAAAAATGATTAAATTTGGTCTTCTTTTTAGAAAACAGTGATGTCTTGAAATCAACAGTCAAAAGAAGTTTCCTTTTTTTAGTCAATATATTTTACTTCCACATTGACTAGATTTTGGCTCATTTTTTACATGTGTAATTGCCTTATCATTTCCATACCGTGATGAAAAATAACACATCATATGAACCCAGATAAGTTCAAGCGTATTTATAAATAACAAAAAACTGTCAAAACAATATCTGGACAGCTGCCACTTGTTAAAAACAAGTTTTGAGAGCTTCCAATGTTTCCACTACAAGCATCAGAGAGCCGAACGTGTGTACTGTCAGTACGGCCATCTGATGACATGTCAACATGGCTGCTGACCTGCCATACAGTGGTGACAATCACGTTGTGTTCAGGAATACTTTTGGGTGGGGCAGGTCTCGGAAGCTCGGCCAGTTTCGTCTTTCTCTTCTTGTCTATCTCCAGCAGAGTTTCCTTATCCAGTGGCGTCACCAGCAGGGCTTTTAGATTTGCGGGTTTTATGACGTCCAGATGGTACAAGAATTTCAGACTTGAGTTGGGCTGGATAGAGAGATAAATATATAAATGACATAAGGACAGAGCGATGGATTACATAAGAGCTGTTACATATATTGATCAATAAATAGATACAAATAGAGAGATAGGCAGAGAGGTGGATGGATGGATGGAAAATTAGATGGATAGATTGGTGGATGGAAGGGTAATTGTATGGATTGTTGGATGGATGGATAGATGGATGGACGAATGGAAGGATAATTGGATGGATGGATGGATCGATGAGCGTATGGATCGAATGATGGATTAATAACTGGATGAATCGATTGTTGGATGGATAATTCATTGAAATGATGGATGGACGTATATTTGACAGGTCTTCTACTTCTATATTATCATGTAACGAACCCGTACTCAATGTGCTTTGTAAAGTAGTCATATATATTGATACATTTTATGCGCTTTTTCTATCCTCATAGAACTAGTGAAAGAATTTGTATTCCTATTTTTAGCTGCTTTCAGATTCAATTGACTAACCTTCAAGAACTCATTGATGTTTTCCTCTGATAATTTTTTAACATCTAGGTCAGTTGACGAGTCCAGACAGAAATACGTTCCCGCGTCATCAGACGTGGTGTCCTCAATGACAAGAGTGTGGCTGCTCGTGACGAAGACACGGTTTTGGGAAGGGTCATCGTGCATATCTAATTTAACCTCTTTGATCTTTATTCCACACAACATAGAATTTATAATTAAGTAAAATATTTTTAAAAATAGATTAGAGGAATGAAATTCTGCATATAATTAACCGTAATGGTATGAAACAAAAATCTTCCAGCGACGATTCGAATAAATAAGATATTATTTTTATTAGATCATTATAGATTTGTATGTCTTTAATAATTAAAACCCCACATATTGTTTGCTCATTTTTTTCCTATTCCAGTTTTGAAATTAAGAACCATTACTATCATTATTTATTTAAATAAAAGACAAAATATTAAAATTAACAATGCAAAAAAATGTACAAGTTAAAACACGTAGCAATAGTTTTGATGTTAGATTGCAGTTTTATTTTACCGAAATTCAAATAACAAATATTACAATATGTTGTTTAAAATATTTATAGAACATTTTTTTCCCGTCTTTTATGTGCTTGTAATGGTGGTTGTACCTTTATCAAATCTTCATTATGTTCTCTTTCTCTATTGTTGTGGAAAATAATGTTTTCGTCTATGATAACGTTTTACTATTTTCACGGCTGCCATATGATTCTACCATTAGTGTTGACTTACAAAAATGTCTTGAATTAAACTTAATGAAACCAATTTATTTACTTTGTTATTTCTATTTTTTATTTTTTATAAAATTAATTAATTAATTAATTTTTTTTTTTTTATTTTTTTTTGAGATTTCAAATTAGATTAGAAATATTTACCTTATAATGTTTGCCACTTTGTTTTCGCGCTAGTTTGTACCAAATGCGTTGTTCCCTTTCAGCGTCTAACTCAGTTTTTGTCTGGGGTTTACCTGCATGGTGGAAAAGCGGAAGATTGTGAACATTTTCAAAGTATTGAGAAGGTTTAGGTTTTAAACACATAATAAAAAGTTCAGGAAAAATAAATAATTGAAGGCAATATTTTCTATATTGTATACATATTTTAACTACATCAACGGGTTTTAGTATCAATTTCCTTTTACAGAAAATTACCTCGATTTTGGGGCATCTTAATAAAAAAAATAAAAAAATAACTTATCGAAATAACAAGCAGTAGAATAGTGGTTATTATCCTGTCAATGATTGTTGTCATAGCAAACCATCCATGTCTATACAAACTCGTCGATACTTGGCCTTATAAACTATTTATGATATAAACTTTAATACGATTTACGAGTATTAAAAAAAAAACCCAGCAAGAACAAGGAATGAGAAAACCCCTTATTTAGACATTCAAAAATGAAAGCGTAAATGTTGTTTTTTCTTTCCATTCCCAAATAATTTAGTTTTATTAAAAGTCCTTTATCATAAACAAATAGCACTCGTCCTTTGTATAGGTATGCTTTATTATCGCGAAGGCTAGTTAAGACCCACCACTTCATGTCATAATCATTACAAGCCTTGTATTTATGCTCTTATTTTAAACAATATCTGTATGTTTGTAACCAGCACACATCGATCAATCTGCTACCGTGACACACCTGCCAATTCGTGACCGTTGCAGTAATGACATGTCATCCACGCCTGCTCTTTCTCCTCAGTCATGATGATCACGTGGACAGCGCTTCCTCTCTTGACCCGTCCGTCAAGAGTCGCCGACGCCAACTGCTCTTGTCTCTTGACGCATTCCGGCCCGTGTCGCACATAATCGTCGGTATTGGCTGCCCTTTTTCGTCGTCCTGATTGTCAACATACAGACGTGTTATCTTCCATAGACAGACATACCATTGCCCATAGACAAACATATTATTGTCCATAAACAGAGTTATTATTTTTCCTTAAACAGACATTATTTATTGTTTAACGACTGACATGTTACTGTAAATGGAAAAGACGTAAACAAGGTAAGGGTTAGCATGACAGGACGTAACAAAACAGCGAACGGTTACGTCCTGTCAGGCTAACCCTGACCCTGTTTACGCCATTTCCATTTTAATTTTTTATAAGTCTGATTGCAGTCTCACACCCCATTTTGTTGACATGTTATTGCCCATAGAGAGACATAGTATAGTCGATAGTCAGAAGTTTTACTATCCGGGGTGGCTGCAAGGACACTCAACGACGTTAACAATAATACGCTCTTCTTTGTTAAAACTTAATTGTAACAACTAATGAATCCCCATACATAGTTGATGTAATTATTAGAGATCGATGTTTATATTTAATATCACTTATTTTGTGCACAAAATCAATGTCATAGTGTTTTATATGAAATATGATGTGATGTTCATCACTAGCCTCCAGCAAGAGAGTTTATCCTCTTTACAAAAAAAAAAAATTGTCCAGAATGAAACTTTTTTCATTGTGAAGCTCATCTGATGCCACTGAAATCCTGGAGTGTCTTTGGCCCATTTTAGGCCAAGTGGAAGCGGTGGGGTAAAGCGTTATGGCCAGATCTAAAACTGTCACATACTGACCAAGTTCTTGTTCATGACCTGTACAATGGAGTATTATAGAGTGATTACCTAGGTCTTAGAGAACCAATACAATCTTTACCAAGTCAACACAACACACCAATGACTTTGCATTCAACTGGATTCACAACATAAAATAACTTAAATAATTTAGCTGTTAGAGTTACAGACAGTTTCAGACATTAATGTCTTGGTCTAGAGAGACTGTCAGTCCACAGCATTCGACAGTTGATCGGCTCAGAGAGAATAAAGAGATATAGCCTATAGCAAACCAAAGTTGATTACTACAACAAAGCTAGAGAAATGGTCCACTCACGGAGACCCTTGCATTATCACCCACCTTGCCTGTCCCTGATGTCTAGGTCTATAATATAATTCAACGGCATTTAAGCTGACTTGGAATTAGGGTACTCTAAACTAAACTGAACATTTTCACAAAAACATAAAGTGTTGAAGTGTCAGAAACAATTTAATTTTTTTATGTCTTACAGCAATTGCAGCAGTATTGTATCGAATAATTCACCTGTGATGTAACTGTGTCCTTCAGCCTCTTTATCGAGCAGCAAATCATCGTGCCACATCTCCTGTAATTGCGTGTCCGATTTCTCGTCCCATGACATGACAAAATGGAAAGATCCATTGATCTCAAGACCTTGTAAAAATGATCCGTTCCAATCATTTTATTAATATTAATATTCTTATAAAAAATCATATTAAATTATTGAAAAAGAAATGAAGATGTAAAAATTTTAAAAATAGATCGAGTATTTGAAGTTTTATTAATGATCTTAACTCGCTCACCATGGGAATAATTAAATATAAAAAGTATCAAATACATTAGTATCCAGAATATGTCCTGGTATAATACAGCCATCACTTTTCCTTGGCTTATAGTCTGTGCTTTTTACCATAAGCACACTTTCAAATGACGCAATATTTTGAATTCTTAATAGTTTATATTTAAGTCCTTATTCTCGACTTTCGCCTGTATGGTAATTTTCTGTACCTTGCTTCCCAACAAACCGATTTTCTACGCAAAGCTAACCATTTTTCTGTTATTAGATCTATTTTTTTTAAAACTTTCTTTAGATTGCTTTCTGGAAATTTAGTTGTTTTGTTTTGTTGATATCATGATTGCTCACATGTTTGATCAAATAATTTCTGTTATGCCATAACATGTGTAGGATATAATCTAGTATTTTAATGAAAATATTAAGTAAAATAAAAAAATTTGGACAATATTTCTTTCGGGTATTTATAAGTTTGTATGATCTTTTCTATGTGATAAAGTAATTTTCAGATTAACAACTTTCCAACCTCTATGAATTTTAAATCTCATAGATAATGTTTTAATACAAGAGGACTATGGTAACTCAAAACATCTGGTGTCCTGAGGGATAAGCTTCCAAATAAACCACAATAGAGTAATTCAACTTGCTATCCCCGTTGAAATTAAATATTTTTATGTCACTGGAAGTAGATCTAAATGGTTTAAATCGTTATTCCCACCACCCCCACCTCCCCACAATTTTAAACAAAGAGATATCAGAAAATCTATGAGAGACTCAAGCGAGGCGTCTACTTAATTGGAAAGATGAACATCGATCACTGAATGGTGTCCACCACGGGAGATGAACATCGATCACTGAATGGTGTCCACCACGGGAGTCGCTCATCAAATCTTTTTATCTTGTTTTTTAATCTTACCCGGACAAGGCACATGTAATGTTTCATGAAAATTAGAATTGGAAGTTTTTTGTGTGTGTTTTTTTAAATAATGAGAATTCCTGGCTATGAGTGTCTTATATCTGGCAAATTAAAGTTTTTCTGCTAGTTTAGTTCTCTCCTTTACATAACGAAGCTCTTTGTTTCTCTATAACTCTTCCTTTCTCTCTATCACTCTTTCTCTCCGTCTCTCTCTCTCTCTTTTTTTAACTCTCTCTCTCTCTCTCCCTCTCTTAAACTCGCTCTCCAAGTATGCAAAAATGTGATGCAATGTAAACAAAAGAAGTTAAACGTTGACGCGGTAGGGTAGAGATGGAGACTAGCGACAACAGGTGAAACAGAACATGACGTTAAAATCAGAGTTTGTTTTCAGTGACCTTCAATCCAGAGTGAGTTTATTCCCGGGGTCAACAACAGCAGGTTGATGCAGGATGTTACCTCGATGATATATCCTTCCATCCCATATGGTCAGATTGTCTATTACAGGTATGCAAATATTTATTTGTGGTGGTATTGAATGCACACATGACGTCGTGCTATACGCCGTACACTTTGCTATCCCACCAATTGTTGCTCTAATTATCATTGTTTTCCTCTGCTATTTTAAGGCATTAAAATGTTTCATTTTAGTATTAACTCTTGTATTTCCATGAAAAAATTATTATTTGCTAAGCGTTAATTGTAGTGTTAAGACAGTTTTCCAGAGTTTTCTAAAGCATCGTTATGATAAATGATTTGCTCTATGTTAAGAATAGATTTTTTTTAAATTCCAGGCTTCTTTTTAATGTTTCTTCTAAGATCCCGTGGTGTGGGTGGGGGTGTAGATTGGAGACGAAATTGATTCTGGAGTGAATTCCCATCTCTTTCTTTCCGACGCTGATAATGATAAATCGGTTTTTAAACATTTTTATGCTACAACTTTTCATTACGTGTAGAATCAGTGGCGTAGCTAGGGAGGGGTGGTGGGGCGGTCCGCCCCGGGCAGCACTCATTCAAAGAGCGGCATTAGGGGGCATTTGAAAATTAAAGCCATTTCCGAAAACCGCCCCTTTTCTTTTGAAGGGGGATAACCATGGTGAATAAAAAGAAAATTAATTTTGAGTTTTAAAACGGATTCGTGCAACATTTGTTTTATTACACAGTGGTTGTTTTAACTAATGCAAAACCGTTGTAAAAAAATTTAATCGCTAACAAAAAAAGGTAACGATTTGTTTGGAAAACTTAGCGGTATACGTCACAGATGGCGCTTTTATAAGAAAACAGCACAAAAAACAACACATCACCGCTGGTACGAAAATATGTAATATTAATTACGCAATGACATTTTTTGCGTGCAATTTCGACATTCGCAGAATGATGCGCTAAAAAGTACCTACATGACATGGTGGTTCAAATATTGTGTTTAACTTGCAAGTAGTAAATTATATTACTATTTCAGGTTTCATAAAATTATTGTAAAGTAACTTATCAAAAATAACATTTACTTTGCTTTTATTGCATTAAAGAGCACATATAGCTTGTGTTTTTCATTAAAATACGGTTATTCATATAAAATTAACGGTTATTCATTTCTCCGTTCATAAACACTACAATAACATGCATAATTCCGAAAAAGACATACTTAAAAATTTCAAGCGTCTTTGAAAAATTGACATTTGAAGTAACTAGTAAAACGACATCAGATGCTGGGATTTTACTCAGTTCAATGTAATCGTTTTCTTTTTCTATGGTATTTCAATTTATGGGAACCCATATTTTTTAAATTATTGCAAACTATGCAACCCATTTCATGGAACATAGATATATGCTAAAACAGAACGCTGTTACAGAGAGTTGGGGATGGTAACTGAACATCAAATTAGAAATAGACAAAATATGAGTGGGGGAATTCAGAAGATGTTGTTCTATCTTTAGAGCAAGTAGTACAACGAGAAATTTTTTTATCAATAGATGTAATTATAAAATAAAATATAAGAACACTGAGTTGAATTACATGTCTTTGCAAGAAAATATTCGAGAATAATACCATCTAGCCTATTAAATGAAGAATTTGAACATAAAATAAATTTCTTTATTTACATTGATAAATAATTGTTCGATATTGAAAGAGAAAGTATCCAGGATTTTATGGCAGTACACGGGGCCAGTCTTAGCTATCGCAGGGCCCTATGCTGCTTAGTATGCGAAAAGGATTGCGTGGGACCCAGTTTGGGTAGGGATAAGGTATTAATAAGGATAATAAGTGAAAACTAAAATAGGTTGGGCCTTTAAAAGTGCGGGGCCCATTGCGACCACGTAGGTTGCAGGAGCCTAAGACCAGCCCTACACTACAAAAAGAGGTATTATGTTAGAAAAACGGAGTCTATTAAATATATTCAACATTATAGATTGGAAAATTCTGTATCCAACATTGTAATTTTGCTAATAATTTTTAACGATTGCTATCAGTATATCTAGTTGTGAAAGGAGCTTCTCCAAACTGATGTTGAAAAAATATATATTTGCGCCACAATAAGTGATTTAAGACTACAAAATCTCGCAATATTTTCCATAGAACAAGATATTAGAAACAATTTAAATTTTGATAACATAGCCTAATACACGATTTTTCTACTATGATAGTTAGGTAAGTAAGTTAATGTATAAATAATAAAAAA